>SDVV010011637.1:0-15770 GCA_016164225.1 Gammarus roeselii | reverse complement strand
AAACTGTAAGTGATAGATCAAAACGTACAGCCATTTGGAGGGATTTTATATGAGTATATCATAATCAATGAATAAGCATCATATGTATGCAGTAAAAAATCTCGAGCGATGACTCATATTTCATGGTTAAGTTGGTTAGGTTAGGTTGGGTTGCCTAGGTATTATGCATCTGAGAGTAAATGGTAACCCATTTTGCACTAAAAATGTGTGTATATGCCTACATGATGCCCCATACATGTGCCAACGCAGTGACGCTAACGTTCATGTAGGTATAAATTTCGCTAATTATGTACCTAGATCTTGTTGACTGCGGACCATACATTACAGGTCTGTAGTAAAAATGAAAGAGTGTATTTATTCAATATACGTTATAATAGACAAAAATGATAGTAGCAACATATCCAACACTACAAAAAAAAATCTTACAGTATTCTAACAGTAAAAAAAAAACATACATAAAACTTGCTAACGCTTTAACATCCATAACAATCATTGACCTATGCAGTAAAGCTTACATAAACGTTTTAAACACAACAGTCTACTAACGAGCGATGACCTAACATTACTTTAAACTACTCGATATTACTGAACTTGTAACAAGCAAAGTGAAAAAAATATATCTATATGTAGGCACACAATCTGCTAAAGATTGGTAAAACTTTAGAGACAAGTGGATAGATTTGATAAGAATAAAGCTTAAATAAATGAAAAAATACCTAACATAAGTATGAAAACGGGGAAAATATTTACAATCCTTGGTATTATTAGGTTAGGATGAGTTAGGTTCACGGGCAATTTCACAAACCTTTAGTGAAAAATGCTCCAGTGGATCTGGTGAATTGTCGAAAAAGTCGTATATTGTGAATTAGAACACAGTCGCATAACAAAGCTTGAATCAATCAATAACTTCTAAGTGTCTAAACTGCAAACGGATCACAAACATTTATGAAAGGAAGATATGCGGGAATAAGCATCTAGTAAAGGCATGCAAGCGGATAACATATTACATTCAAATAAGCGTATTTTATACCCAGCATTCCATGAAAAATATGCGATTTTTTATCAAATAGAGTTATATTCCTCTGATAACCAATCAAAGCATATAACAACAACTATAAAATAGCTAAATAAGATTCTCTACTCTACCCTAACCGACAATGATTAACTATTATATACGTTGTAGCCTACCACACCCAGATGGTAAATCCTAGTCCAATATCCTACGTGATCTGGTCCATGACTAAGATCATATACTAACATATCAAAAATATCTGACATTTAACACAGAGTTGATGCGAATAATGTTATTTTACTACGATACCTGTTCAAATCTAAAACAAATTCCTAGACCTAGCTTATGCTATGCCTCCAGTAGTAGAAATACAAACCCACTGTTTCATAACAACGAACTCTAGAGTGCTTTACTAGGTCACTTCTCAGCAATCGAGCACTGATATATAACAAATTTAGAGGTAGCACCCAGTCACGTACAATACTTCAGACATACCTTGCATCTGTTTAATCCATCGTCTCTGAACAACATCGAGCAAAGTCACATCCTGGATATAACCAAGAATCTATACACAGGTACAGTGGTCAAGAATGGGGCTGATATGAGTCTCAAAGAGTGCGGCCACAAAAAGCTAGGCTTCTGTTTACTGACGACTTAAGTAAACCACTACAACGATGAGCAGATTGTCGAATAACCTCACTAACAAACACACGGAAGTTAAGATCGAGGTCCACAAGGCCATAAATAATTCACGTTGAACATAAATGAAGTCCAAATGACAACTAAAGAGTGAAAACCACCTTTACACTAGGCCCCCACCACCCAGTAGATCGTCTTCTATTACGTTACACTAAACGCTTGCTAGCTTTAGTAACGATATTCCACATAGATGCAGTACGGACTCACACCTCTTAAACATACATTCCTATGATTATCGTGGAAAATCATACGACAACAACTATACAAATAGCCAAATAAGATGCTCTACTCTGCTATAATTCACATTTGAAAATTGTAATATAGTAAGGGTATCAATCATAGTAAATCAGAAATGAACGTAAATGCAACGAGTTTTTGCCTAGGGGACTCTCTAACTCCTCATAAATATTGATGAATGTTCCTTTAATAAACATACAATACCCTAACAACAAGACCAAGTTTGTATTGTATCAGGATGTAAGGAGATATATAAAACACTAAAAATAAACAACATGTGACTAAATCAGACCTGAAATAATGTTCTATAATGCAGATACAAACGTGATATATTCCGATATTGTATCAAATACCTAATACCCTTCATCGAAGATGGAAATTCAGAGAATATACAAAACTGAAAGACCCATACTAAAACTCTCTAGTTATAACAAAGCAAGAAGAATGATGCAACGACCGACCAAATTATGCCTGAAATAGTTCACTATATGGACGATGCATACCTAAAATAACATAAATCCTATAAAAATCAACATTAATCAACCGATCCTTACGATGAATACATAACATAATTTAATACCTTACAATAAATCCATATCGTTCAGCTATTCTCGCTATAGGAATACCGCGTCAATGGAACATCGATATATCTGGTTAAAAACCTGGATAATGTAATATGGGGTAGATAGATTCTCTGTGCAGATGTTGCATCAAGCCAAAATATATACATTAGCCCGCAAACTGCCAAACAAATAAACCATACTATTCCTATATATACTTTATACATATGAAATAAATTGATGGAAAACACAAAACATTGCCTGAAATTCAACCTTCAGTCTGGTACATTCAGGGTCGATCGCAGTCTAAGGCTGCAAATTGAGTTTTAAAACATACCTACCATACTAATCCTATCAAAGAATATTTAGTGATAAATGAACAAAACAGACAAAATATCGTAACTCAACCGTTACGAATCCACCAATCAACCATCGAATGAGTCAATTATACTTGCGGGTGTTTCTCCTCTTAGAATGTTTCAGTCACCTAATTTATTATTATAGCTCTCGCTTTGTCTGATAACATAGCAAACGATAGAAGAAGTTACTGCAGGAGTAAGTATAACGGAGCGCTAAGGGTACTGAAAAAAAATCACAGAAAATAACAATAAACTAATTGAATCTATGCCACGTGTAAATTGATCAATATCGAACGCCGTTGAAATGTTACTAAGGTTGAAAAAATTCATCATGAAGTGTCCGGAAAATGGGTCTTTTTAATCTATAATACTACACATAAGTTGTTCTCAATAAAAATTATCTAATAAATTTATGTTTGTCAATACCCCAAAAAATATTCAGAAGACATAGCACTGAAAATGCATGTATTCAATATGACATGAAACGAAGTTGCAATGCCCCGCAAGCATTGAAATGCTAATACCCTTATGTAAATAAAAATAACAATCGAATAATCCGAAAAGCTATCCGTCTGTCCGCTCACTGACTCCCGTCCTACCCTACGCCCCCCGCTCCCCGCTTGAGTCAAAGGTTGTATGCATCGCGCCCTACCCCGCACACCGCCCAAAAAGTGACTCTAGAATACCGTTTTTGGTGCTATACCTACTATTACTCTTAATCTGTGATACGCTGCACAAATTTAACCTTGTACGGTTGTAAAGGATTCTGGCGGATTATGCTCCTGATCATAGCAAGTGATAAATGTTAGGTATTGAAAGTTCGGCGGACCGATGTTTTGCATTCATTTTGAAAATGTTCCATTACGTGCTGAACATTTGCACAAGATTTTTTTTTGTGGCAAAGACCACTTCTTCGGAGGGTTATGGACGTTGCGCTCCATCAGTAGGACTCTATGCCATATCAAAATCGCCCTGTCACTTGGTAGGGCACAGTTATTATTATTATTATTATTATTAAATCATTTATTTCCATCGTCTAGCAATGGGTTTTGAATTTATCTTACATTAAACATAACACTTATTATCATGTACACTATTTGGATTACCGTAATTAATAGTTCAATTGAATTCGTCGCAGCCCATCGCTAGTATACCGCCGGTTCTTATATTAGGCAACGAATTATTTATTACAATATTATAATCAATGATCAATAGCTAACATTTTTTTTTTGAGGTAAGAATCGTGAATGTACGTTGTTGAGAAATCAATAATAAATGAGGTTGGGTAATCATGAATACACGGGGTGGGTAATTCACGAATACATGGGGTTATAACAATTACGAATAAATTGGGTTGGGAGGGGTTGGAAATTTCGAATATATGGGGCTAGGAAATCCTGAGAACATGGGGTTGGTAAACTAACATATTGCGTTAACATATTGTTCAGATAGTTCTGAAAAAAATT
This sequence comes from Gammarus roeselii, assembly GCA_016164225.1. Classification (NCBI taxonomy): domain Eukaryota; kingdom Metazoa; phylum Arthropoda; class Malacostraca; order Amphipoda; family Gammaridae; genus Gammarus; species Gammarus roeselii. Next base: position 11,437 of record SDVV010011637.1, on the reverse strand, counting down.
ATAAATAAAAAAGAGGTGAATAGACAACATGAATTAAACATAAAGAATTTACATAATACTGAATATCTGCACTTCATTACCGCAAGGAAATGATTAAATAATTGACAATCACAATAATTCAATACCGGAGTGCAGAAGTGGAATGAATATGCTTCTGCTATAGCTAGAAGATAATGCACAATATAAGTTTAGAGTAGCCTCCAAAAAAATACTCTTCATCTTCTCGTTACGGTGACGAAACTTCCTGTTTCTTCGAAGAGGCAGGCTATCTTCGTACGCGCGAAAATGCTGAAAGGAAGTGCCATTCTGAAATTGCAATATTTTCAAAAACATTTATGATATGAACCGTTGATTTGAACACTCCCAATGCTATCTATGAGCCAATATTTCGCTAATTGTTATGTCTTTACAATATTCAGAAACGCTTTCATGGCTGATTGAACCCCTGGATAGAAGGAAGTGATACCAAGTGCTTCTGTCCCTGAAGCCCACCTTACACATTTTTCAATACGCAGTAGTGAATAGGCTTATGAATGGAAAGAGAATGTATGTTTCTCGTCCTCTTCGGCCGCTATTCCACCCCAAATTTGATTCCAGGTAATTCCTATACTAAAATGAAATAGGTTTTTCGAAACCCTCAGTCGTTCACGAATGGGCCTTTTTAAAGTTAACGCGTTTGTCCATCAGGAATGAAATACTAGTTTGTAGGATCGCGATAATGCAAGGGTCAATAAATTATATCATTCACTCATAATGACTAAGCCAAGCCCTAGCTTGCCCTGACACTCATCGCGCATTCATTGGTTGAAAGTATATTACGCATAGGATTAAGATCGTGACATAACCGCATTGTTTTTTTTTTGGTTTTGGTGCTCTTTTATCGGTGTTGAAATTGCTTAGATTTCGACCGATTTTTATTCACTAAAATGCAAACCAAATTAAGTTTTTTAGTTTAATGTTTTTTGCAATTACGATGTCGACAAATTACAAGCGACCCATCGTAAGCCATTCGCATGCGTAAGTAATGGTTACCTGTGATACACGTGAGTTATGGTTACTTCGCAAGCGTAAGTTATGGTTACTTGTGATACACGTGAGTTATGGTTACTTCGCAAGCGTAAGTAATGGTTACCTGAGATACACGTGAGTTATGGTTACTTCGCAAGCGTAAGTTATGGTTACTTGTGATACACTCAAGTTATGGTTACTTCGCAAGCGTAAGTAATGGTTACCTGAGATACACGTGAGTTATGGTAACTTCGCAAGCGTAAGTTATGGTTACTTGTGATACACTCAAGTTATGGTTACTTCGCAAGCGTAAGTTATGGTTACTCGTGATACACGTAAGTTATGGTTACTTCGCAAGCGTAAGTTATGTTTACTTGTGATACACGTAAGTTATGGTTACTTCGCAAGCGTAAGTTATGTTTACTTGTGATACACGTAAGTTATGGTTACTTGTGATACACGTAAGTTATGGTTACTTCGCAAGCGTAAGTCATGTTTACTTGTGATATACGTAAGTTATGGTTACTTCTCAAGCGTAAGTTATGTTTACTTGTGATACACGTAAGTTATGGTTACTTCGCAAGCGTAAGTTATGGTTACTTGTGATATACGTAAGTTATGGTTACTTCGCAAGCGTAAGTTATGTTTACTTGTGATACACGTAAGTTATGGTTACTTCGCAAGCGTAAGTTATGTTTACTTGTGATACACGTAAGTTATGGTTACTTCGCAAGCGTAAGTTATGTTTACTTGTGATGCACGTAATTAAGTCAATGAATGATCGTTTTTGTTGCTGAAAATGTTATTGTTGCTACCGACGTAATTGCCTTTGCCGTAACAGCTAACTATTGCCCAATGCCATAATGTTCGCAAGAGTTCTCAACTGATGCGTCTCAACCTCATTGGGGAACATTAACTTATGCGATAGATTCGACCCTCTGAAGACCAGATCGACGGGTGCTTAGGAAAATCTCCATAACGAAATGACATGTCTTTTCCCGGACGTGTTTTATTTACGTTTAATTCAACAAAACCTGGCCTACTCTAACCTAGTCAAACTTAAAGTGAACAAACTCATCCTGGCCAGCCTAACCAAACTCAACTTAACGTGGAAACCGACGCACAACATTGTGATGGGGTTGAGTTCCAAAAACCTTCTCAAAATAAACAACAACGTTGACCCATTAAAATCCCCAGCCTGAAGCAGCACTCAAGAGACGGTACCCAAACTAGGCGTTAACGAAGCGAGCCTTAGGGTAATGTGGCTCACGTCTGGTACCTCAGGATAATGTGGCTCACGTCCGGTACCTCAGGATAATGTGGCTCACGTCTGGTACCTCAGGATAATGTGGCTCACGTCTGGTACCTCAGGATAATGTGGCTCACGTCTGGTACCTCAGGATAATGAGGCTCACGTCTGGTACCTCAGGATAATGTGGCTCACGTCTGGTACCTCAGGATAATGTGGCTCACGTCTGGTACCTCAGGATAATGTGGCTCACGTCTGGTACCTCAGGATAATGTGGCTCACGTCTGGTACCTCAGGATAATATGGCTCACGTCTGGTACCTCAGGATAACGAGGCTCACAACAAATGAATCGTTAGTCAAAGAGTGTTGATAAACAAAGTAGCGACAAGCCTAATGAACAGTCTAACAGTGTATGTAAGCCACGTGACTGTAAATTGCAGAGTGCGGTAAATACGTTACAGCTTGCATGAGTGTCGTTACAAACCGGCGACGTATGCAAAGTAGTACACTATTTGTGTAGCCTATACATATGGTAGTTAATATACATCTTTTATACATAAGGAGACTCACGCTTGCGGACGCTGAAAAATGTCATGCCCTGTTCTGCATGTGCATTGATCTACTGCATATCAATCACAACTGCTACCTTCCTACCTGTAGCAGCGTTTAAAGCCGGTACCAGACGTTGGACCGCACACTTCAGAACATTGTGTTGCGCTGCGTTGCCCCTTCCTTATCCTCACCTGCCCTGCAGTGCATTGCAGTGTCCTGCCTTGCACTGTAGTAGTTACCAGCAGTTTCCTATCTGCAAGGTCTTTCTTTGCAATGCCCAGCCATGCTTGGACATTCATAGCAGTTCTCTGCCTTGTATGCCATGCATGCACCCTTTCTGCAGTGCCCTACTCTGCATCGCTTAGCCCTACAACGCCTTTCCTTGTTCTGCAGTGCCTTGTCAGGCTGTGAACTACTCCTACCCTGTAGTGTCCAATTCTCCAAGCAGTGACCTGCTGTACATTGCTGCAAATTGATTTAATTTTATCGCTCTCTTTAAAGCCTGCTGACCCTTAACATAGTATTTTAAGAATCATTTGTGATTATCTTCTCGTTCATAAATCTTTTATTTATTCCTCCCATCGTTAGTCCGGAAAGAGTTTATGAAAATATTTTTTTCCAATATTTTCGAAGTAGGATTTTTTTATCATTGACTAGTTCGTTGGCGAATGAGGCAAGGGCGCTCCCTGGAAATCATGTACTGCGTAATTTTCATGCATTTTATTTGATCATACGCTTCTGAATTTAATACGACTATTTTTATTGGTATTTATAGATAATTTTGCCACTCATCGTGAAGTGATTTCATAAAGTTGACTGCAATATTTTTAAATATTACATATAAAAGGGGTTGATATAAGAAAAAAATTATACAGTAAAACTTGATGCAAAGAGAAATCATCTAATGCTCATATTTTTTTGTGTGTAATGGGTTAAGGGGTGTTAAAATAATTAGCTGTTCTGATAGCGCTGCTTACGTAGTTGGATCCCAGGCACTTCGTGCAGTAACAATACTGCCTGTTGCATCACAGGCACTTTCTGCAGTAACAATACTGCCTGTTGTATCACAGGCACTTCCTGCAGTAACAATACTGCCTGTTGTATCACAGGCACTTTCTGCAGTAACAATACTGCCTGTTGTATCACAGGCACTTCCTGCAGTAACAATACTGCCTGTTGTATCACAGGCACTTCCTGCAGTAACAATACTGCCTGTTGTATCACAGGCACTTTCTGCAGTAACAATACTGCCTGTTGTATCACAGGCACTTCCTGCAGTAACAATACTGCCTGTTGTATCACAGGCACTTTCTGCAGTAACAATACTGCCTGTTGTATCACAGGCACTTTCCGCAGTAACAATACTGCCTGTTGTATCACAGGCACTTTCTGCAGTAACAATACTGCCTGTTGTATCACAGGCACTTCCTGCAGTAACAATACTGTCTGTTGTATGCAGTAACAATACTGCCTGTTGTATACAGTGGCGCGCCGATTCCTTCCAGCGGTTGAAACCGCTGCCCACCAACAGAACCATGACACGTTTCAACCCGGCTACGACTGCACAGCGCATCACGTGAAATTGTGTTGTTCCCCCTCGGCCCTTTAGTGCGTTGCTTGCCCTTTAAAGTGTTCGACCCTGCCCTGCCAAGCACTGCACTACCCTACCCGGCTGTACACAGCACTACCGTTCCTAGCCGTGCTCTACCGTGTCTTACCGCGCGGTGCCGTGCCCTGCTGTGCGGTGCCGCGCTTTGCAGCGCCCTACCGTGTCGTGTTGTGCACTGTCGTGCCTTGTCGTGCCCTGAAGTGTCCTGCCTACACTTTGGAATAATTTCCTGTTGATAATCTAAACAGACAAGGAACCCATGAAGAGTTGTCTTCCTAATTAATTACCTGCTTGACTGCTACAACAATTGTGCTGTTAACGCTGGAGTACAGCAGGCAGATTACATATTTAGGGTTGCAATAATGTCTTGTAGGAATATCAGCATTTTGCGAGTGTTGTGACAGAAACGGAACATTTATTCATTATGAGTAACTGTGATTTCTGTTCGGGTGAGGGAAATGCACAGAAGCAGCACACGACTGCTGCATGCAGCGACGGATGCGTGCAGCGACGGCTGCGTTCAGCGACGGCTGCGTGCACTGCCTACTTACGTAGACCATGACGTGCTCGCAGCCGGTGTGAAATGCCGCCCTCACACAGAGCGACCGCCTGTGCGCTGTCGGGTAAGAAATTTAAATTCATTGTCTAAATTTGCTTGTTTCTGATCATAATCATTTCTCTGCCGCAATTCTGACAGTTGAACTGTTGTGTTGTTGCATGTTGATATAGAATATCAATAATTATGTAGTTTGTAATTAGACGTACTCAAGGAATCTACACTTTAACTTAAGTATATTGTTACATCAGCATATTAAAGTGTCGCTTCATATCGGCAACATTTGGAATTGCGTTTGAACGAATCAATCTGAACACCAGCCAACATTGGTAGGTAGCAGTCACGCTATCTGCAGTTTTATATATGAAGAAGTGAATGTGAAAAAAATCTTTCATTGTTCATTGTCACTGTCACGAAGTTGAGTGTGTACGATGCTGGTAATAAAACTTTGGAAATCGGTTTACCTTTAATTTCGTACTAGTTGATGAGGTGAATTTAATGAAGATTCGAAAAGATACAGAGGATTTCTGCAATAAGTTACATAAACAGATATTTCTTTACCATAAGTCGAACGATTAGTCTCCAAATCCTTTGCATTCCAACCTCTGGTCCCAAAACTTCTTTAAATGCTAGAGGTGATGCAGTTATGGGACAGTCTTGGTGCGAGCTGAAATTGAGCTTTATTTGATTATTGTTTACATATTGATATACCCCTCCTAGCTAATGGTTCAATAATGACATTGACTTGATTCACTCGTCATGATTCCTGTGCAGTTAGAGGGACTGGAATAATGGGAATGGCGGGATTCAACATCAGACCGCACGGACACAAAAACAGACACTCGGCCGATTCCCACAAAGACGGGGTGGCCAAAGACAAGGCGAACCCCACACTCCTCTTACGTTCACACGCACACAAGCTGAGCCCTTTGGCGCTATAGGGTACGACAAGGAGACTCCACAACACACACTTAGGGTCCGGAGTGTGGTCCGGGGTGAGTGTCAGCTCAGCAGGGCCCGACAGTATGACTGGTTCACCACTGCCGCATCACAGTAACAACACACGTCCAGCATGTATCTCTACGGGACGCCAAGATTGGGAATACACATCACCGCAATGTCAAAACTCATCTATTCACATCCATTCTTAACACACGCCTATCTATTACGTGCTCGCTCGGTTCCTCGATACTTATGTCTCTCCTTTCTTACGCTCTCCTTACTCCGCTCAGACTTTGTTCTTGCTCAAGGCCTACGTCCACAATCATTCGTTTTCAACACATTTTTCACCAATTTCTCATCATCCATCCTCACTATGTGCCCTAATCATGTCAGAACACGTGAACCTACTCTACTCATTCCAGCCATGCGCGTTAAAAATTTCATCTCAATAATACCCAACCTTCATCTCTCTTCTCTTCTCGACCCCAAGCCCCAGCTCCCTATCATCAGCAAGCTGTAGCTGACTCAACTGCCAGCTTCTCTAATTCGCTCCCAACAGCTCCAAGCCTCGACTTATTACACTCGCGTTTACCTCCCTGACCACTCCATTCATGTAGAGGTGGAACAGCCCGGGAGACATAACGCAGCCTTGTCTCACTTCCTCTTCCACTTTGAACTAAGCCCCACCTTGCTCTCCACTCTGACGCATGCTCAGTGGCCCAGATATAATTTCTGATCCGCTTTTAACAAATTTCCGCTCGTTTCAAGCAAAACGCAACTCTCTTCACAGCTCTTCCCTGTCGACCCTATCGTACACTCCCAAAAGTAACTGTGCAATTTAATGTCTCCTTCCGTGTCGCTTGCGAATGATCTAAAACCAATATTTGCTGACGTTTTTTGAAAGTCCATTCACGAATGCTCTATCCATGGCAGAGATTTGCAACATGTGCATTGCAGAAGTGTGCATTGAATGTGTGTGTTGGCTAAAGGCGTCCCCGAAACAAAAATACATTCCTGCAACCGTGGAACTCGTGAACTGTCGTGCTTCAATCAAAGTCGCTGCCACTGAGTCAGTCATTTGTGATGGAGCTTCGAAGTAAAATTGGTCATTATTTAGCACATTGTCAATTAATTTGTTTCTGATAGTGTTAAACATTATTATTCGTGCTGTTTATGGTTGATAAACTATCTTACTATCCGAGTGCGATTTTCTCAGGAAGCAATGAGCTTTACTAACCTTTCAAATTATGACTCTTGATAATTAATATAGCTCAGAAATATGTATAATTTAAGATCTTGTTTTTGCAAATTCTATTTACGATACTGAAACGGGCCTTTAACATCCCTTGCTCTGAATTAGTTAATAATGGAGCCGAGTGCGCCACATGCTGTGTGCCTGGAGAGTTGGATGGCTCAATACACTTTATGGTCTTTTTCGTCAATTCAAGTTCGTCTCGCAATGTTCAGTGCATGCATTCACTCCCCCCAACATAAATTACTGAGATGGCATAAGGGGACCCATTGTGCAATCGCACTAAATGCACTCTTCGAGAACCAACTTTATTGCACATTTTGTTACTGCATCATTTATATATACCAGCAATAACCATGATTGCGCCCAAGCGACGGGTTCACGAGAGCTCTCTCAGTGAGCGGCCTCAACGCACACATTCATTACCGTATTTCCAGTCAGTTAATAAACTATTGTGCGATGGTCTCCGATGCACACTTTCAAATCCAGATAATTTTCTCAGTGTGAGCATTTTTCAGATCCAAGTATGCCCAGACTCATCCTTCCCCTTCGCTAGGTACTTCTCAGAGTTGTTTCACTGCAAAATTCTGATCGGCACATCACCGTGCATTTCTCGCCAATTACACAATCCGCACTCTCCCGTACAACTTACCGACAACCCATTCTGTGCGAGCGTGAGGAGAGGTTGTGTGTGGGGAGCTCCAAAAAGATCCTTTGTGGTAGGAAAAATAAGGGAAGGGTAACGGGGATACTGAGGATGTTTCCTTTCTCACGAGAGGAATTCTAACAAGAGGGAAAACGAAACTACATAATTAGCTCGCTCAGAACTGTGCTAACAGGGAGGTAATATTTGAAAGGGACTCAAGGGAAATGAGGAGCCAACAACCACTGCCCTACACGCCTCCTCTCGCCCAAACAGCCCGTCATACCCGAATCCTGACATCCTGTTTACCTACAGCCAACCCGCTCTTAGACCCACCCAGCACACCCCTAACCCCACACCCCTTCTCCCACCGCACCCACCAGACCATCCACGTGACACTCTTTACAGTACACACAGCGCGGTGTCGCCAGCTTATACCCGCTCTCATCCCAGCTGACCTGGACTCACGAAGCCCGCTTACCCACCCGCCCGCGTCTTGATGTTGCCCGTCCCTCGCCCTCACCTCTCAACTGACTTGGACACACACCATTTGGTCACTTTTAACTGTAATGGGTTTAACAGTGCAGAGAGCGTTGTGAAACAGCTATGCACAAATAGTGATATCAGTGCGCTGCAGGAGACGAGTCCATTTGTAAAAAATGAGCAGTACAATGATGATAGGATATGTGGCTTACCTCTGAATGTTGTGGGAATGTCTATTCTATTTATAAATGTGTATTTGCCGTATGCAGCGCAACATAATGTGGAATTAGTAACTGTGTATAATGGGAAGTTAGAGGCAATTCTTTCGAGGATCAATACATAATCATGTTTGTGTTATGGGGGACTTTAATTTCCACCCAGGCAGCCAAACATTTAATGAGTGGCAGATACTCCTGGCAGATAATGAACTAGACTCTGTGGATGTGACACTGCTACCCCGGGATACACACACTAGTGTTAATCACAACAGGAGACCATTAAAATGGTTAGATCACTAAGCCCTTACCCCACCAATAGCCAACATTATTACTCGAGTGTTTGTAGGGGATTACACGCCTCGGTCAGATCACTTGCCGCTCCATGCAGAGCTCTCATTACATACCTCCCTGTAATGGTTAATGGAGATACCGCTACACAGTTCATTAACTGGCGATTCAAAGATATAGCTAAGACTAATTTATTCTGTTCGGTACTTATCAATCAGATTGAGAGCTTGCCACCAGAGGTGCTACGGAGACAAGTTAGACGAGCTCTACGAGTGTATATGTGGTGCGGCTCAGATGGCTGGCAGAGCAGCATATGGAGAGCGAACACCAAGGGGAAGGCACAGGACACCAGGGTGGAACAGGCATGTGGTTGACTTATACGAAGCAAGCAAAGCAGTCTATGTCCGATGGCGTGATGTTGGCCAACCCCGATCAGGCTTATAGTAAAATGAAAATAATAGATCGATTAACGCCTGCAAATACTCACTGCGCTTATGTAAGAAACACGAGAACGATTCACGTGCGGCTAGTCTGTCAGAAAAAAATGTTCAGTGGGCGGATGATTGATTTCTGGAAAGAAATGAAAAATCTAAAACCGAAAGATTGCTCTGTTCCTCAATCTGTTAACGGGGTAACAGGAGAGAGAAATGTTGCTGATATGTGGCGCGACCATTTTGATGGTATCATGAATAGTATAAACAACGACACTGACTCGTTTGTTCTTAATGAGGCCCTCAATCGGGATAGTGATGATGATGATGTTTATATGTGGGAACTGAGGAACGCTGTCAGGAAATTAAAAGATGGCAAAGCTTTGGGAAAGGATGGTGTACCTGCGGAAGTATTCGAGTATAGTTCTGTTCAACTTCTTCATGTCATGTCTATTCTCTTCACTGGCTGTCTTAAACTTAATTACCGTCCTAAGTTATAATGGATATTGTCGTAAAACCTATCATTAAATCGAAGACAAAATGTGCGAAAGAGATAATGTTAACTATACACCAATATCAATTGCTACTGCTGCATCAAAGCTACTAGAAATATTTATCCAGAACAGGCTGGGCGACTGTCTGAGAACAACGCCCAACCAATTTGGGTTCAAGCCTCAGCATGGGACGGAAATGGCTATCTTCACATTAAAGTAGACGATTAATTACTATGTCCGTGGAGTGTCACTTATGTACCTTTGTTTTTTGGATACTAAAAAGGCATTTAATCGTGTCAATCACAGGACGCTGTTCAAAAAACCTATTGAAAGATGAGCGCCAATTCACATAGTTAAGCTACTAAAGTATTGGTACCAGCAGCAGGATTGTGTAATACGATGGGGAAGCTCAGTGTCAAACCCGTTTCGAACAATTAATGGTATAAGGCAAGGAGGCCTACTCTCGCCTCTCCTTTTCAATGTGTATGTGACAGCTTTGATGACCGACTATATCTTTGCCGTGTTGAGTGTCACATCGACGGATGCTGTGTTAACGCGATTAGCTATGCAGACGACACGGTCCTTCTGGTCCCACATGCCAATGCTTTTCAGGCGATGCAAAATATATGCGAGTCTGAGGCCGCGAAACTAGACATTGAGTACGATACCAGCGAATCAGTGTGTATGCTAGTGAAACCAGGGTAAACTAACACTACAGGGTAAACTGGATAAATTATTACCTGCTGCTAATTATGCTGCTAATTTTATTTCAACTATTTTTACCTATGGAAGCCTCCGCGTGATTGCTTGTTTGGTGTCACTGGTGCCAAAACTGCTAATCGGTGTTTCGTCTTTCATTTGTGACTTAAACTCTTAAAGCAACTAGTTTGGTTAAGCCATGCTGTGCAGTGCACGGTTGTAAGAACCGAGGTTGTTACTCTAAAGAAAAAGGTTCGTTTTTTTAGGTTTCCTAAACCTGACGCCATGAGGAAACGGTGGCTGCTAGCTACAGGCCGTCAGGATGCCTTAAATTTGAACAACGCGTAAATGTGTTTGGCTCATTTTGATGAGTCTCTTTGTAAACGCATAAAAATGCATTGCTTCCAGATTTGCATTGGGGTGGATGGATGATTATTCATTTTATAGATCATTAACACTTTATTTTAGTATTTTATTATTTCTTCTTGCTTGTGCTCTATTATTTTTTTCTGCCCTTTTTTCATGGTGATAATTTTTGAATTTGTTAGTATTATTATATGTATCGAAGTTGGTTGAGACAAGGTGACCCAGAGAGGGGAGGTTTTCGTGGCACCCGCGGGACTCGGGGACCCAGGGTTTCGGGAACCTGGGGGCTTGGGAGACCAGGTGGATTTGGGGGGATCTACTTGGACCTTTCTGGAGCCCCTTGGGACACCCTTGAGACCCTTTAGGACCCTTTTGAGAAACTGTGGGACCCTTTAAAAGCCCCTCTGAATCCTGGAACCTCTGCTCCCCCCTCCCAGCGCTGTAAAACCCATACACAGAAAAAGGTTTGTGAGATGCATGAGTAGAACAATTAACCATTACTGTCCGCGGATTGCTGGCGCAGAGGGCGAGGGTCGCGTCGAGGCTGGTCGAGGTGCGTCGAGATTAGTCGAAACATGTTGAGGCGAGTCGAGTTGGTCGCGACGAGCCGAAACTGGCCAAAATGATTCGAGACAAACCGAGATGA
>SDVV010011636.1:0-15771 GCA_016164225.1 Gammarus roeselii | reverse complement strand
TGTGTATGTATATAAATAAATGTGTTTCAATCCATATATCTATATGCTTAAAAAAATGCTATATATGATCAACAAACGTTGGACCGCTAATAAAAGTAAATAATATAATACGTTTATTTATAAAAATGCCTCGTGGGATTCTTATGAACAATCGCGATGTGACGGCAATTTCGCTCACTTACACTATTCACCATTAGTATGCAGGAGGATCTTTCCAAATGATCTGTGAGCGGTGACACTGAAAACACGCTTCCGACATTCAATTTAATGTTTTGCAATGAAGCGCATTATGCGATGCGACTTTACCTCAACTGAGCGAGATATTACGGCATCCAGTCAGCTGGAGGCCTGAGTGAAGTGGGCGGCCATTGTTGATCGCCTGCAGGGCTTGCATCATGCCTTAACTGAGCGAGATATTACGGTATCCAGTCAGCTGGAGGTCTGAGTGAAGTGGGCGGCCATTGTTGATCGCCTGCAGGGCTTGCATCATGCCTTAACTGAGCGAGATATTACGGCATCCAGTCAGCTGGAGGCCTGAGTGAAGTGGGCGGCCATTGTTGATCGCCTGCAGGGCTTGCATCATGCCTTAACTGAGCGAGATATTACGGTATCCAGTCAGCTGGAGGTCTGAGTGAAGTGGGCGGCCATTGTTGATCGCCTGCAGGGCTTGCATCATGCCTTAACTGAGCGAGATATTACGGCATCCAGTCAGCTGGAGGCCTGAGTGAAGTGGGCGGCCATTGTTGATCGCCTGCAGGGCTTGCATCATGCCTTAACTGAGCGAGATATTACGGTATCCAGTCAGCTGGAGGTCTGAGTGAAGTGGGCGGCCATTGTTGATCGGCTGCAGGGCTTGCATCATGCCTTAACTGAGCGAGATATTACGGCATCCAGTCTGCCAGACTGCAGTGGTTCCCAACTTTTTTGTCGTTGCGGACCGGTCGATGTTTGAAAAAAATCTGCGGACTACTGAAGGTAAAGTTTAAAATATTCCCATTTTGAAACTAATATTCAAAATTTTCTGCTCTTCTGATAACGCTTTCTTTCTAAGAAAATAAAACTTGAACTGTTATTCAAGTTAATGGAATTTCAGTGAAGAAGAGGTTTAAAATAGTTAATTGTCTCATTAGAGATGTGGTATCCGATATCTATTAAGATCTGAGTAGATTTTATAACATTATCGGTCGACATAAAACAAAAGTTCATATATAACACAATATATTGTCTGTTGAGAGTTAATATTTGAAGAATTTAAGTGCTACATTTTTGTCTCTATCTTGGAATATTTTTTACCAATGACAATTTCAGATGAAATTTGGTCAGTAATTATTTTTCCAATCTACAGGTATTTTTTATCAATCAAGATAAAAAGTGGAGAAACAAATATTGTTAACAAAGTTCGAAAATATAAAACCTATTATAACTGATCAATATACATTCAGGTGGTCTGCTTCATGACTGAACTCCTTGAAACAAAAAATAATAATAACCCGCCTTCACTCGATCAACCTTTCGACATACTGTCATGCAAAAAACATAATATCAAAGCAATTCAAATTTGTTCAGTCACATGTAAAATATTCAATATTGATAAAATAAATTCAATAAATCCGTCTCCACGACCCGGTACTATTTGCTCCACGGCCCAGTCCCGCTCCGCGGACCGGGGGTTGGAGACCATTGTCAGCTAAAGGTCTGAGTGAGGTTTGGTGCCATTGTTGATCGCCTTCAGTCTTTGCATATTATTTTTTGTAAATAGGCCGTCACCAATATTTTTTTTAGTTCATCTTTAATCAGAAAAATGTGCAATCAAGAATCAAACATTATTGAATCGCGTTATTAGAAGTGCCTAATTTAGATTAATAGAAAGTGGTAATGACGAAGAATGCACTGCGAGAATGTGGACTGAACATCCCACATTACATGCGGACTGGCGTCCTATGCATTCTGGATAAGCAGTTCATTAGCCCCAGGCCATGTGACTCCACATTACTTAGAAATTCATATTAATTGAGAAAAAAATAGTAATTGGAAGTCATGCCTTTCCCCGCTAATGACTGTGGCCTGCAACCCCCTTAAAACTACCTACATAATAGAGGAGGATATTTATTGGGCAATGCAACAGAAACAAAAAACAAAAAAACTTAACCCTAGCATTAGTTTAGTTGCCCCGTTGCCACCGTGGCATCGATTGCTGTGTCGCTCAGCGACTCACTCAACCCTATACAGCGTCCTCGTTCTCTGAAGGCAGATGAGGGCAGACCTGATTAGGGAGAAACGGAGTCGGCATCGCAGCAAGGCAGTCACAGTACTTTTTGGCATTGATCTGTGTTCAGCGAGAAGCCCTGCGAGTTTGCGATAGAAAGCATAGCACTCTGATCCGGATGACATCCCTCCCGAAGTCGAAAATATCAACGGAGTGAAACTTCCCATTTTGACTTGCGGCATTCTATCATTGTATGCTCGTCATTTTTCAGATTCGTGCTGACGATGAGTTGCCTGTAGACTCTTGTGTCGTTAGGACGGAGAAAATGGGTGAAATACCCTTACGTCAAAGAATGCTCGTTGTCCACGGACCCAAAATCCACGAGCACTGATGTCAACTGACTGAAGACGAAAGTTCTCACCTGTGAGGGGGGCTAGAATTGGCTCAGATCTAACATCGTGACACATCATTCAACATTTCCTTACTTATGTCACAAATTTCATTGTAATGTAGAGTAACGAAGCCCCCTTTTTTACACATCATAGCATGATTTACTGAAAAACTTTCACCGCATGGATATCGCTCTGGCAGCCCATCCAGGTCAAGCTTGTATCTCAACAGAACTGAATCGCAAAATTCTTGCTTTCTGAGAGCAAATCCTTTGTCAGCAAATGGAAGGGAAGTCAACCAGTTTGACGCTCCTTTCGCTCGGCAACATTCAGTCATTTTCTCTTTTCACTACCCTGAGTCGAATCAATCCAAATTGAATCCAATATACTCTCGAGTCGTGCATCAAGTTTGTCTGCTCTCATCTGGGATATGTTCTTTCTTTGGTTGATTCTGCAGTAGAAGAATGACTGTTATTCTGCATCACGATATCTCCTACCAAGGAACTGGTATTAGTCACAGAGTTGTGTAACTCATCATCAGAAATTTCTGTAGGGTTCGCTAATCCCATGCCTCCCAGCTCTGGTGGAAATGAGGCTTAAATCAAATCAAACCTATGCCCCCCAGTCGAGCAGGGAGAGCCATCAGGTTTCTTAATCGAGGAGAGACTTTTTTTCCGATCAGAGCAGGAATAAATCTGTTAGCAATGACATCCTCGAGTGATCTCAGAAGATCCTCAATGCCTGGCATCGTTTGCATTGCGTATGTCCAGCGATGCTTAAGTCCAAATGTGAAAGCTGTGAACGCTGCGTGAGGTCCCGTCGCAGCGAACTGGGACAATTTTTCCAATTGATCGCACCACGCATCAATTTTGGACTTTGCTAATTTGTTTTTGTAGTCTTCCGTCCAGAGTGAGGATCCGTGATAGCGTTGCCCTTCGACTGACATATTGATCTCAATAGATTCGTTATTGTCCTTGTTCTTACTAACTTTGTCTTTGTCACCAAAGATTATTGTAGCAACACTTAACTTGTCGTCCTTCACTATAAGATGGGATTTCGATTCATTCTGGAAAAACCCAAACTTTCTACCACATTCCTCGAGAGCCTTCCACCAAACGCTTCAAATGCTCTAGAGTTCCTGAGACTGATATGTCATCCGCAAATGCGATCACTTCAACATTTAGAGGATCACCATCATTAAGTTGCCATGGATGAAATTTCTTCGAGCGTCCCGATATTGCTGCGATGGACATGTTAGTGGAAGAGCCTCCAGCTCCAATAGCTGTGGACATGTCGGCGGACGAACCACCAGCCCCTGCATTTGTCATGCCACGAACACGTGCAGTGAATGCAATGTCAGCACACAAGCCACCAGCCCCTGTGGCGGTGGACCGACCCATAGACGAGCCACCGACTACGGCAGCAGTGGACAAGTCAGCGGACGAACCCCCAGTCACAGCAGCTGTGGACAAGTCACTGGAAGAGCCGCCAGCCACGGCAGTTGTGGAAAAGTCAGCGGACGAGCCAACAGTCGCTCCAGCTGTGGACACGACAGCAGACGAGCCACCAGCCCCTGTTGCAGTGGAACGATCAGTGGATAAGCCACCAACTACTGCAGCGCTGGACAAGTCAGCGGACGAGCCATGAGCCCCTGCTGTGATGGACAAGTACCTTGACGAGCCGTCCATTTGTTCGACGGGAATTACGAGATCAGGAATCCCATTCCATTGAAAATTTTGCATAAGTTTTAAAAGCCGGGTAATTCCTATTGCGTAGGGAGCCATGACATCTGGGTCACCCTGAATGGTACCCTCGCTAGCAACAATTTTTCCCCTAGTCATGTACAAGACTGTGAGTGAGCTATAAACATTTCTTACATAAGTACTCAAACTAGAGCAGGTAATCCTTACATTTAACAACATTAACCTTCCGATTTAGAGCTTTGAATGCATTTTCTGCATCAACCAGAATAATGCCTTTAACATTGTTTTCTTGCTGCATGCGTCTCATTGCATGCACTGCAGCTCCACAGCCCGCGCGCTGGCCTGAGCAGAGTTGGAGTGGTCCATTGGCCTCCAAGAGATCTGGGCTCACGATGTTCATGACTGCGCTGCTGATGATTCGACGGATAACCTCACCTACAACAATGGGACGAATGACAGGATTTTTGTCCAATGGAATTAATAGCGATGACGTACACGCATGCCTGCTGGGAGTCACAGTGCCATTTGAGGAGTCAATGACACTCAATTTTCTTGCGAGAGCCTCGATGTCACTGCACAGGTCGTTAGCAGAAGTACCGTAGGATCGATGAGTTGAGAGTTTCCTCCAAGCGTCAGAATGAAGTCCAGAGAGGCCTGCAGAGCCCTTGACGGAGCACGCAATGCGACGGACGAGCGTGGAGTCGAGGCCTTCAAAACTAATGTGGTTATAGTCATCGACTTTGGAACCCCGGAGTTGACAGTCAAGGCTCGCTGCCGCGAGCCGCTCCTACCGGATGCTTCTCTCAATTTTTTTATATTTTCATCATTGGGAGTAATCACACCATTTGTTGCATCGTCAAGTAGTCTGAGGGCAGGATTTACTTACCCAGACAGCATAAATTTTCCAAACCTTGCGTCAGCTGACTGTGACGTTTTGCGAGCTCACCAATACTGTGCAACATGCTTTTGGATTTTGATACCTTTGGATAGCAATTTTTCAATGTGACCGTCTTTCCACAGATCTAGTCGTCGTTGAAGAACTGCGATGTTTTACTCGCAGATGATTTAGGAGATGGAATTTGTAGGCGCAGATGAGGCATAATCATCAGCGCCATCAATGCAATGTCGCAGTTGGGGGCATCATTCACAAAGTCTAGAATTATTTTTGGCATTTATTTATTAACAGCTTAGTCGAAGGACCACTGGGAGGCATTAAGATATTTCGTTTCCATCTGATCACTTCTTCGTAGACAGGACATATGATTTTCTAATTTCATATCCATTCCTGGTTCCCCACCTGAAGTCCCTACCAACTGACGGTGGCGTTATCTGTAACACTTGTGACTGCGACAGTCCTCTTGGAAGAGAGGCAGGGGGAAGGGGTGTGTGAGATGGACGAGCAAATTCAATGAGAGGACCCAATGACGGGCTAGGCCTGCGGTCTCCGAGGCAGATGGTGCGGGGAGCGGTGGGGCGGCCGAGGGAGGTGACCCGATAGATTCGGAGAGTGATGTAACAGTGAGGTCGGAAGGTGCAGAGAGCAGCATGAAGGGTGGCTCACCCTGCATTAATTCTAGTTGAGTTTGTATATCAAAGTCATATGGCAATGAAAGGGAAAATTGTGGGTAAGTAATTATTGGAGGAGGTGTAGTAGTATGTAACTGTGGGTTTTCGAGGAAAAACGAAGAAAACGGTAACGTGGATGACATTTGCAGGTGCAGGGAGGATGAGGGGCTGTATTGAGTGGTAGAGTCAGAGGAGCAGGTCAGTGGAACAATTAGACTACACTCGCCTTGCTGAGGCTGGGGCAACACTGGTCCAATGTCATCGCCTAGACTACCAGCCTGGTTGGCGCAAACGTGACCTACTGTGCAAATGTCATGTTCCCATACTTGGGCAATGTCAATGCGTAACAAAAGAGATTTCCGGAGAGTAGACGCTCATCAATTAATCCCTATTACATTAGACATGCGCGGGCCGGAAGGCCGGGTAGTATAGTCTGACGAGGTAATTTATAATACGAGAACCTATGAGCAGTAAGCAAGCTGATCTGAAGAGAGCGGAAATCATTTGGGTGCATACAGCAATTAAGATGACGCCCGGTCCCGGGACAATTATGTCATTGGCCACGCTCGTGACGGAAGTGAAATGGATGGAGCAGCAAGGGATAGTCTGAGAGAGACAGTGTTGACTCGACCCCGATACCGACTGGTTACTTGCCCGTGCTCGCTCCTCTTACACCAAACTTGGATTCCCATCTCTCTCGACTTGTAAAAATTGTAAATTTAAAAATAAATCAATTATATTATCCCATCAATGTTTGTTTAAAAGTCTTCAGCCTTCAATATCGTGAGATATAACAGCAAATCTCACGGCATCCACATTTTGTACTTTTGTAGCAGTTGCGCTTGCATCCACAGCAACGGGGAGCAGCGTTGCTAACATTATTGCGCGCTTGTGTAATTTTGGTGGATTTTATTGACTCGGCGTAGGTCGTTTTCGTTGATTGTCGGGCGTGTCTCAAGTTTGTGGATTTGTACGGCATCGTTAGCGCCGTTAGGAGCTCCTGTCATTTGCAGAAGTGAAACTTCACACTAACGTTAGACTGTATGCATGATAAGTAGAACCCTGCATAGATTATGTAGTAGATAAATATAGTTACTATCATGAACAGCGTTTAACACAATTTTAGGCTACAAAATGCAAAGTAAAACGACCGAAACGTCCTATATTACAACGATCGAGAGAAACCGTCAGAAAACTAGTTATAAACAGTGATTTGTCACGTCCTACTATTTATTACCACGTCAGCGACATAATTTTTTTGTTTTGTTTGGTTACACGTTAAACTATCTGAGTGGATTATATTTCCCAGCAAGATACTTCTACGGTTTAATAAACGAAATGCAACGTAAAATCTTACCAAAAATTAAGCACTCTATGATAATGTTATGTGTAGTTGACTAAACTGAAAATCAGTTATGTAATAAAAACACACTATAACAAAGCTACATAACAAAAGCAGCAGATAATATGGGCGCCGACAAACAGAGACTAATTGAAGTTAGGAGGCACCTGAATAGCACTGCCACAAGTGGCAATGAATTTTTCTAAAATAATTTAGTAGCAGAGATACATTTTTCGAGGTTAGGCACTGTTTTATCCCTATTTTCAACACTTGCGTATCGTGGGATGCTTACCAATGCGTAAAGCAAGTGGAACTTTAAATGAATCTCTGATAGGAGGGCGCTCAGTGCTTGTCACTAATTCTTGTCATTGGGCGCTCAGTGCTTGTCACTAATTCTTGCCATCGTATCTACTATCACGTCTGAATTTTCTGATATCGTGTCATGGAGTTTATTTCAGTAAAAGAACAAATGATGATGAAGAAAAATGTTCAGATGAGCACTGTTTTTAAGGCGAGCACTGTGTTTCAAATGCAGTGTCGTGGTGAGTGGAAGGAACAGCTGGCTCTTCTTGTCCGTCGTGCAGTGACTGACGACTTTCTCAGTTTAACCACTTTCTGATTAATCTGCTTGCATATTAATCGCTAGCTTTACCTGGCTTATAATTGTCTTTTTCCTAAAAGAATATGCTAGTGCATTAAAAGCAAGAATAGCATAACATAATCATTGAAATACGATTGATTTATACAAGCCAGTATTGCTAATGAGCGTTTAGCTATCCATAAATGAGCTCAGCTATTATGACCACGACAGAAGTTTTTCAAGAAAAATTATGATTTCTCACTTATTTTTCCATCTGTATGGTAGAGCAGTAGCCAAATTCTGACTGCCAAATGAAGATTCTGTTACTTAACAGTAACCGTGTATTCGTGTCATCTTTTAGATTTACTTAACATTATGGATTGTACATTTGTTCTATTCATTATAAATGATGCTATGTAATTTCAATATAAATAAATATGTTATATATTAATATTCAGCCGATATACATAATTTCTCATCTAAAATACCCTATATTTATATAGCTAATAAACAATTGAATAGTGCCGGAGTTCGATGGATCTGGGCTTGTTTATGGTCGCTGCGGCACATCGACTCCCATACTTACTCTTCATTTACGGTCGCTGGGGCACATCGACTCACAGTTACTGTACTGTGCGACAAATTCTGAACAATTGGACCAATAACATCAACACGTGGACCACCAAGTCCAATCGTCTGCGGTCGCTGTGGATGAGGCACTTCCTGAGTTGGGTAACTAGCTGATGAACAGCGGAGCCAATTGTGCCAAATGGAAATGGGCCAGTGGCAAAGCACGTCACCCCGACAGCCGGCTGACGCAGTCTTCGACAGTCGACAGTGGGGATGAGGTAAAGACCGACCACGCCCTCTCTGGACGGCCATCGTCATCACGGTTGATTAGTGACGATTGTACAAATTAATTGGTCAATAATCCCCGACGCAGTTCGTGTATAAATATTCGAACACACGAGCATGGAGAAGAGGAGTTATGACTCATCCAGTCCTGAGCAGCTTCATTTTGTCTAAAGCAGCTTTTAGTAATGACTGTATTGATGATTATTAAACAATTTTTCATTAGTGGCAAGCTGTGATCATTTCCGATGTCCCCGAACATTACCCAATTTTCATTCATAAACCAAATTCTCACGAACCCAGTAATCCGACTATAATTACCTATCGTAAATATAGCCACCGTAACATTCAAACCTTTGAAGAGGCGCTGGGAGCTTACGACTTTAATGAGATACTATCCACAGTAAACTCAAACGATACTTTCACGCAGTTCCATAGCATATTAATGGAACTGTTCGAGGTGCATTTTTCGCTTACAACTAAAGAGCTCACCTACAAACAAGCTAAAAATCCGTGGATGACACCAGGTTTACTCACCTCACAAAAAGAGAAGGACAGACTGTACCGTAGATACAAAAGGAATCCCATCACTCGTAGAGATGAATTTAAACGATACAAAAATGAGTTCGCTAAACTGACAAATATTGCTCGTGAAAACTATATCCAAAATTTGATTGGAACCTCTCAAGGATATATCAAAAAAGTCTGAAAAATCATAAGCAACCTTCTAGGAAAAAAAAAACTGAGTAATTCGGATTCAATTATTATTGATGATGAAGTCATCACTGATCCTCAAACGATTTCAAATGCTTTCAATAATTGCTTCAATAGTGTTCCCAATACTCTAAGTGAATCAATTATTAGCAACAACATCCCTTTTGAGCATTATTTAGAGAATGCAATTCTTGAGCAGCCAATCTTCAACCCTACCGACCCAAACGAAGTTAAAGCAATCATTAATAATTTAAAAAATAGTTGCACCACTGGCTGGAATAACATCCCAAACAATGTAAATTAAAGCTATATCTGGGATTATTGTAGTTCCCTTGGCTTAACTTATCAATAAGTCTTTCATGCAAGGAGTTTTCCCTGATGCACTCAAAATCGCTAAAATTAGTCCAACATATAAAAATAAAAGCGAAACAGCCATAAAGAATTATCGCCCAATATCAGTCTTGCCCGTCTTAAGCAAAGTTAATGAAAAAGTATTTTATGCTAGACTCTATACTCTTTTTGTCTCAAACAACCTACTTAGCCAAAATCAATTTGGTTTTCCAGCTTTCAGGAATACAGAACATGTTCTATTAAAATTAGCTGGAGACGTTGTTGATGGGTTTGACAGCGGTAAAGTCACCGTTGCAACTTTTATGGATCTTAGCAAAGCTTTTGATTGCGCGAATCATGAGATTTTGGTTGCAAAAAACAGCATTATGGAGTTAGTTCCATAGATAAGAGCTGGATAAAAAGTTATCTTCTTGATAGAAAATACCTAGCGACTTGGAATAAACAATCATCATCTGCCACTACGTTAAATATAGGAGTTCCGCAAGGGTCGATCTTTGGGCCTTTGCTCTTCCTTATATATATTAATGACATCGTAAACACTAGGAACAGGTTATCCTTTGTACTTTTTGCAGATGATACTACAGCTTATTCGACCGGGAAAAACCTCAATGATACTATTACTAATATGAAAAATTAATTGGTTCACATTTCAAACTGGTTCACATCCAACAAGCTGACGCTAAATGTCGACAAGACGCGGGTCATGATATTTTCCAAGAAGATGATACACATTCCTAACACACAAGTCGAATGTAGCGGTCAACAGGTAGCATATGTAGCAAAAACAAAGTTCCTCGGTGTAATATTAGATCAGAGACTTAACTGGAAAGCTCACGTCTCATTTGTTGCCGGGAAATTATCCAAATCGTGTGGCATCCTATACAAAAATAGAAATTGTCTTACCACTCCTGCTAAAAGACTTTTGTACTATAGCCTTATTCATCCTTTTCTGACGTATTGTGTAAACGTGTATGCTTCTACCTACAAAACAAACTTAAGACCTATCGTTCTTAGTCAGAAGCGTGTCATCACAACACTATCACATGTTAGCAGACGTGACCACACATTGCCTCTCTTTTGCCAATGGAACATTCTCCCACTGTGTCAAATCATTAACTTTTCCGCTGCAGTGCTTGTCTACAAAGCTTTGAATCATTTAACTTACATTGATGAGTTTTTTTTTCATTAGAAATAATCCTATGTATGATCTTCGCAACAAAGCGAATTTGCAAATTCCCCGAAACTCGTCAACACAGTCCCAATTTTTTTTTAAATACAGAGCTGCTAAAACCAGGAATTCGATTACCATAGATATAAGGGCGGGCATAAGTATTGCCACCTTTAAACGTAAACTAAAATTATACCTGTTTGAGCTTGTACTTGCAGAAACTCTTGAATTGTAATTCACTTCTGCTATGCAATTTACCGTGTCAACCATTAGATTTCATCATTTCATCTTATAGATGCTTTCATTCTATTTTTTTTCTCGCATCATATGCTCAAATTTCCAATTATCTAGTTCATGTAGAAATCCGTTCATTTAGTGTACCCATCGATTATGACTTTTTGAAATATTTCTTTCATGTGTGCATATGTTAATATGTCATTCTAACTATGCAGTTAGTTTCAAATTGGTGCCATCCTACGCCAAACAATGTGTGAGTAATGTAATAGACAAACTCATGTCGGACATTTTCTGCTCTCAAGCATAGTAAAAGACACTTGAAACGGTAAATTGTCATGATAAAGTAAACGTCGGTGATCCGACTAACTCTGCTTATTTTTTCGAAATTAATGGTTCAATGTAATGCTTGCATCTGTCTCGAAATATGAAAAAGTGGAGAGTAGAGGATGTCCTCCAACAATGTGTTCGTCGGTTGGTCCTTACTCCTCAACCCTAGTTTTAAGTTAATATTAAATTCCCCTAAGTAGCAAATGTTGTCTTCAGTACAGCTCACGCTGACGAAGGCTTGGTACGTATCATCTGTGTATTCTGATATTCCTGTTATTTTGTCAACATGTCAGTATGCCTAAATAAATTTTAAATCCTTTAAATCCTCAAATCCTGTACTAGAGAAGCCGTTTAGATGGTGGTCGAGTTTCATGGGAAGGTAGGAGGTGAGGTATTTCATGAACATAATTAAACCTCCTAAAATGCTAATGATATAGAAGGGAGTGGGGTTTGATATTAAGGAGAAGATGACTCACAAAATTCAAAGACCAGTCATTATATTCATTGAAGACTCCCTGCCAGGCTGATCTTATTTCAAACCTTCGATCACTCGTGGAGCGCACCCACGCGATGATAAATGTGCCTCCACATCGCACTAGTGTGAAATGGCCAGATGGCGAATCACTGGTTGTAAATTGGGTTGTGGTGAAAGATGATTTGAACTGTTTGTATGTTCAAGTATACTATGTTTGAAACACTTGCCTTATTGATGATTCAATTTTTCTATAGACAGTGTTTCGTTCATCCGTTTAACGAAGTAACTGTTGAGATGACATTAGTTCAAGTGTGGTGTTGCAAGCCTTAAACCATTCAGCACCCATCAAATAAACTGCTACTATACCGCGCACGGGGGGGTATATCCAAGATTGATAGGCTTCAGTTTATAAATGTTGGGTATATTGGGTATATCTACCAACGACAACATCATCGTTTAATCCGTAATGGAGGGTCACGTGACTTCTCTACGTATCACCGGGGCGCTTACGTAGCTGGCGAATAACTGTATAATTGTCAACATAATAGCATTATTGAACCTGACCTATTCATAACAAACATGTGAACATAATCAACATTATACACATCAGTAGACTACAATTTTTGAGGATTAGTTGTTGATTGCTATTAGCTGGTGCAAATGAAGTGAAGAACACATATTAGCCCAAGAAACACATTGTGGACGGAGGCCATGACAAAATAGATGTGGGAACTGAGGCAGCTGTACACAAAGGGTAGAGTTTCCTCGTAAATACAACTTCATAATACACTACCTTATACAGATATATTCATACCTATTAAGTAGTAATATACGAATATATTCCGTAAGGGTACATCTCTCGCTGCCGAGAAGAGAGATGTACCCTTACTGATGAATCAGTGTAAAGGCGTGTCATCATCGTCAACCCGTCAGTATACCGTCGGTCAAACATAAGCCACCTTCAGTTGCCGCCTGTGAAGGGACTAACTAAGCAGTGCCCTCGAACCGGTCCCTAGACGGGTTAGAGCTCGCTGACTTCTGGTGGCGCAGGTTGTCCTCTTCTTCGGAACTTCACTAATATATAAAATTGTTTGAGGAGCACTGCACCTCCCTCCCCGTATTACACCACCCACCCATACTCGCCCATACTTTACAAGCTATGAGTAACCCACTACCACTCTTTGCTGTTTTATGGGTTGCTGGCATCCGACGTCA
The DNA here is from genome assembly GCA_016164225.1 of Gammarus roeselii. Classification (NCBI taxonomy): domain Eukaryota; kingdom Metazoa; phylum Arthropoda; class Malacostraca; order Amphipoda; family Gammaridae; genus Gammarus; species Gammarus roeselii. The sequence goes on along the minus strand of SDVV010011636.1, from coordinate 2,646 downwards.
CGTTAGCTCCCGAAAAGGCAGTTTGCCAGCTACCGTTAGTCGTGGAAATGATAATTTCTTTTACACAAAGATCGTGCACCAATAATTTACATGGGGGTTAATTCGAGAAAAGAAATGTGTTGAGTTCCACGTTTGAGTTTGAAATCATATATTCCTATGTATCCAATGTTAGAATGTGGCTCCACGGAAACATGTCGCATCTTCACTTGCCAAGTTCAATTTGTTGGGTGGCGAAGTTTGTCCAACTAACCAATCAGCGTCGCGGCACATTTCACCAAGCAGTGTGATGTCTGTTTTGACAAACTATTTAATACTTAATTTTAAACAGTCTAAAAATGAATCGGTCTTCTTTTTATACTTTTTCCAAAATCGGCTGTACGGATGTTAGTGCTAGTAACATTTTTATTTCGCGCTCTTTAGTTGACTACCTTTGATACAGTGAAGTTGATTAACCCATAAATAGATCTTACAACACGGATGCAAAATACATGTAGTTCATTATATTTTCACAAGTTAAAAAACGTTAAATTCATTGATTAAAATGGAGTAAATGCTGTATGGTACTAATGAAGAGCATCTGACGAATAATCATAGAACAATTTGTGTTCCGGATTTTTTTTCTCAATACCAAAGCTTCCAAAACTGCTGTATGTCTATGTGTCATCAATGAAGCACAACTGAATACATGTTTTCCCTCAGACAGCCTGTACACACACCCACAAGCTTGTGATGAGTCCTTTTTCTTTTCAGTTGTACGTGCAAACCGCGCAGTATAACGGATACACCGTCCTCCTTCTTGAGGTCACTCCAAACGTATCCTGATCTGACCTGCCTTACTTGGAGAGGTAAGCTCTTAAGTCCTCTTGAACGTGTTTGCTTCGATTGTCTTCGCAAGACCGGCTTTGTTGGGGAGGCGCGTCTTTGCACAGAAATCGTTTGAATCAGGTTCACGTTACATTAAGAAACATACACTCTGGTTATAAAATACGTTGTTATACTGGCACCTCAATCTTGATTGCTTTTTTATATCAAGTACCGCTTGTTATTAAACATACATACGTGTGAGCTGCATCTCCACGCTATTATCTTCTTAGAAAATATTAGCGGATGGTATTATTATTCCTAGGTCATCAGTCCCGTGTTGCTGATACACGTTTCCCTATCACTAAACTACGACTGAAAGTTTAACTTGTCCTTCAATCCTCTTATCGAATTAACTTGTTCTCCGCCTAACTCCGGGCTTGGGATGTGTCGGCTTTCATCTTCAATTAATTTACATGGCTTTATGAATTTAGCAGCTTTTCATATGAGACAAATTGATACAATATAATCAATTTCCAGTTTTAAATGTCTCTTTGGAACTTCTGCTTTTGTTTAACTTTGAATGAGAACAATTTTTCGGATCCATGTGATGGAAATGGAATGTGAAATCTTCTCGATTCGTCGCCGGCACCGTTGAGGTGGGTTACGATGCTGCGGGCACCATGCATGGTACAACTGAGGGCAGAAGTGATGTTCCATCCTGAAATTTTTGAGGATATTTTGTCCTGCGCATCGAGCAGACGAATTTTAAATTTTATTTTACGAAATAAAACACATCATTAACTTATCGGTGCACGGTAACTTATCGGTGCACGGTAGGAAAATATCAGTGGTCACGTATACTCAAAGCAGGAGATGTTCAGCAATTTGACTTTATGAACATGAATTTTTCATATAAGATTTTGACCGGTGGTTGCCCTCACATTTTATCGGGAACTCTTTCTGCCAGAGCTACATGCAAACGGAACCATCCCTTACATAACTCAGTTGCTTTCTGCGCTGTGAAAATGTCACTAACATGATTTATATTGAGAAGAATCAATGAAGGTCGCCCATCCAATATTTTTCTTCGTCTAATTATGGGTGTAATCGATCATTTCTGTTCTATTTACAAAAGGAATGAATAAGACAAGAATCATGCACACGCAGCCAAAAGTGTGCCTGGTTCTCTTTTTTGAGTTTTAATTGCATGAGAGAGAATGAATGTTCGGTTAATGCTCTCATGATTACTAGATTATTACATGAAATAGAATGAATGGTCAGGTTATTGCTCTCATGATTACTAGATTATTTCATGAGATAGAATGAGTGTTCGGTTAATGCTCTCATGATTACTAAATTATTACATTAGATAGAATGAATGTTCGATTAATGCTCTCATAATTACTAGAATATTACATGAGATAGAATGAATGTTCGGTTGATGCTCTCATGATTACTAGAACATTACATGAGATAGAATTAATGTTAGGTAATGCTCTCATGATTATTAGATTATTTTACTGGTGGCAAGTCACAGCTTAGCTGGCACAATCCCTTTAATACCGCTCACTCACGCAAGCGCTAACATTGTTAACGCTCACCCACGCAAGGGCTAACATGGTTAACACTCACTCACGCAAGAGCTAACATCGTTAACGCTCACTCACGCAAGCGCTAACAATGTTAACGCTCACTCCCGCAAGCGCTAACATGGTGAACGCTCACTCACGCAAGCGCTAACATGGTGAACGCTCACTCACGCAAGCGCTAACATTGTTAATGCTCACTCACGCAAGCGCTAACATGGTGAACGCTCACTCACGCAAGCGCTAACATTGTTAA
>SDVV010011635.1:0-15772 GCA_016164225.1 Gammarus roeselii | reverse complement strand
AGCCTTGTCTCAGTCCCACTTTCACTGTGAACCAATCACTAACCTCGCTCCCCACTCTGACACATGCTCGGCTGTCAGCATAGAAACTCTGCACTGCTTTCAACAGATGTCCGCCCACTCCATACAAACGCAACACCCTCCACAGCATTTCCCTGTCAATTCTATCGTATGCCTTCTCCAGATCCCTGAAGGCCTAGAACACATCCTTTCCTTTGGCAAGGTACTTCTCACATACCTGTCTCACTGCAAATATCTGATCGGTACACCCTCTACCACTCCTAAAGCCACACTGTTCCTCTCCAATTGCGCAGTTCGTACTGTCTCTAATCCTTACCAACAACACATAACAGACTGATACCTCTCAAGTTGCAGCATTCATTTTTATCTCCTTTGCCCTTGTATAGCGGAACAATGCAGGCACTGCGCCCCTCACTCGGTACTACGCCTGCCGCAAAACATAAGTTCAGTAACCTCACCAACCATTCGACAATCGTTACTCCACCCTTCTTCGGGCAATCGGTCGCAACGCCACCTAAACCAGGGGCTTTCCCTGCTTTCATCACGTCCACCGCCTCCTGCACCTCTTCCCTGGTAATGTCCGCAACAAGCCTTTCTCCCAAAACTGACATCCGAGCACCACCACCCACAGCAACAATGTCAGCCTCTCTGTCATCCTCGACATTCAACAACTCATCATAATACTCGGCCCACCTCTTCCGTACATCACCACTTTCCAACAACAACTGGCCGTTTTCATCTTGCACCACTTCCTCCTTTCCGGTCTCTCCCTTTCTCACCCTCTTCACCTCTTTCCAGAACATGTTTTTGTTCTCCTCAAAATTCTGGCACAACCGTCTGCCTCACCTGGCATCAGCGTCCCTTCTGGCTTTCTTCACCATCCGCTTCACCTCGTTTCTCCTCTCTTTGTACCTTTCACAAGCCACCTCCGACTTCACCTGCAACCACTCCTCAATCGCACATCTTTTCCGCGCCACCGCCAGTTTGACCTCCTCGTTCCACCACTCGCAGCCTTTCCTCCTGCACCCGCCCACACGGCACACACCACACACCTTCTTCGCACATCTCAGCAACGCATCCCTTAACGTCTCAAATTCTTCTTCCACATCTCTCAGATCCTGTCCTCTCACGTAGTCATATTCTTCCTTCAGCGCCTGCTCACTTTCACTACCTCTCTTCCTCCTCCCACTCGTTTGTTGCCCTTCCACTTCTGCTCCACTCATAATCTACCTTCCACCAGCAGATGGTCAGACAATTCTCCACCCTCCTCTCTCAACACCCGCACATCCAACAGCCTCCCCACCACTCTCCTCGATATCAGCACAAAATCCATCAGTCCATGAAAAAGGGCACAGATAAATAATAGAGCCTACGAAATACGAATAAAATACTAAAATAAAGTGTTAATGATCTATAAAATGAATAATCATCCGTCCACCCCAAAGAGAGGCAGAGGTCTCCAGGGTCCCAAAGGGGCTCAAAAGAGTCCCAAATACTTACTTGGAATTCATCACACTAGCAAATATCTGCCGCTTCTAAAACTACAATTTAAGGTATTCAATATTAGAATATTTTTTTATAAATGGTTCATTCCGTGCCCCTTGAGATGCGATTCTGTAAACGGTGCAACAACATTCTCTCTTAGTAATGTCTACGTTCATACATACATTCACTAGTCAATTTGAGAGGCGTTTTTTGGCCGCAAGGATCTAGAAATAAAAAGTTCATAAATTGGGATCAGTTTATTAGGTTGATAATAGAATCACGGCAATATTATACATTAACACAAACTCGTTCATCGTCAAACAGATTTGATGCGTCTTGGAAGATTGGACAACGTGGGGCAGAGAAATTTGGAGTTTATCATTCGTTACGTATCTAGCTACATAACGTAAGAACCGCCAAGCAAAAATGTTATTTTACATAGATACTCTGCGAACATTCTTAAAATTATTGCTCATCATTCAATGATGCACTCGGAAAATGATCCGACAGATGGCCACCAAACTAACATGCAACAGTGATTACAATTTTATAACGATTGAACGCCGCTGCGCTTACACACCGCGCGAACATTGAGTGCAATGTTCCCTAACGTTGACACAAATCTTCTCACCATCAACCTGAGACTTCGGAGTGTGACAATTGACATTTACTCCCCATAGGAATTAAGCCTTCTCATGACACTTCGAGAATCAATTGAGTTCACCAGTGAACAGATTCCGTTATCAAATAATAAAAAGATCTCGGCAGACTTAAGACGTAAAAAGAAACAGCATGGCAACTAATACATTCAGCTAGAAGTAGGTACGGTAAATACATGCTGTAGGAATAGTATCGCGAGCATAACAAGATGGTGTTCGATCACTGCATGACATTTATACAAGGAGTGTTGGTGTGTACCGAGGATACTTGAGTTTTGGCTCACCAAGTGCAATTGTGGCATTGCAATGCATTACAGGACTGATCCGCTTGGCTCGCGAGGGCTTCATGTGTGAGCATTCCAAGATGAGGCCAACGGGCTGACAGAAACAAACTCGGTTATTGACCAGAAGCGAGGACATAAGTTGTAAAATCCTGCAAGGCTTTATGTTCCTGTAAGGTTACAGAGCAGCAGAGAGACATGTAATAGCAATTTCTGATTTATGACCGGTCAGCCATTATGATATTGCGCTGTTTTACTGATATAAATCATTACCAATTCAAATAAAGAAATATTGCCTATAAAGTTTTGAACTGCGGCATCCAAACATAAGGTCGCAGCTTCGTATAGCATTTCTACTAAGAGAAAATTTACAAATAGACAAGACGATGGTTGCAAGTTCATTACCGCAGGGGGTAAAAAGCACTGAAACCCAAGTCCGGTTGATCGGAAGACGAACACCCGAAGACAATACGCTCGGCTACGCGGGGCAGGGGAGTTAGGAACAAATCATGTAAAGCAAAGGACATCAAGAGAGGAGCAGTTTCTGAGCAGCCTCTTCGTAATATCAATCTGATGCAAGCTAGGGGACTTAAAATGAGAAGATTAACTACCATCGGCCAATGCCTATGGCATGCTGCATACCTAATCAGGTCTAGTCAAGCCCTGACAGTCGGCTAGTATCTAGTACTTCCAGAAGTGTTAATGAAGAAAACCTAAAAAATATTCATATATATAAATGAAATCAGAAACTAGCAAACTCTTATAGATTTACGGTGATTAATGGACTCAAACGATAAGTTACACATACTTTACAATATGTGAATTGTACATGATTTAGCTTGAATGCATTCTAATAATGTTTTGCTGAAGGGTAAACAAAATTCTAGAATGAAAATGTCGGCAAATGGATGCCCAATAGTCCGGGCACGAAAAGTCATCTACCTGGACCACCGTTAAGAGCTTTATCGAGTAACGGGGGTTCAGACTTTATTGGCATAGCTACATACCGCATCCAGGACGCTGTTACCTTATTTAGCCTCTCCGGTCCGCACCGCATCTTCCTACGTTTAAGGCCGCTGATGACCTTCTGAATACAGAGTGCACTCACGAGCCCCGTCACCGACATCATAAATAAAAAAACATCGATAACAACATAGCAGCAGCAGTGAACACAACAACTAGTAAGAAAACAATGTGTGTAAAGAGAAAAATGCAAAAACATGACTGGGACAGCAAGAAGGGGAAAGGTCAGTTCCATCACTATAGCTACTAAATACAAATTACAACCCTACACCACTGTCCTGAAGTGCACTATTAGATACAGATGTCAAGCCTCTCGGGTTGTACTGTTGAAAGTCTACACCAGACAAATCAGGGTTGCAGTCATGATCGCAAAACGGTCATCGTTGCACCACCAGTCATGTCGGCTATTTCACAGAATCCAGAGGGGCAAGATGAGAACCGTTTCAACAGACCCGCAGCAGGTCGAGCATATGCCCAGAATGAAAGTGTGGTGGTTCAAGAGCCGGTGATTTTGTTACAACAAAAGAATAGCAACGAGCCTCCAGCACCTACAAACTGAGAAGCAGCAGCCAGACCATTTTTGAAAATTCGGTTTGCTTGAAGTTGAAGAGGAGCAGAAGTTTCTTAACGATATTCCCTCGATTGTTGCCAGTTGAACGGCGTCAACAAACTGGCAACATGGAAGAAGACTATATCTAATTGTGGTAGACAGGGACAGCAAAACACCCAATATGTACACACAAACGGCAAGGAACTGGTTCTTATTCTCCTCCTATATCTTGATAATAAATTGTTATGTCGATTCAAAAATGTGAGACCGGTAAATGATTCATGTTCACCAAACCGCCCCGATGACATTTCGATTTATTAGATACTACCAGTTTATAACAAGATGATGCATATAATAATTATAACAAGAAATACATGGTGCCTTCTTCACTTTAACTAAAATGGTGGCTTTTTCTTTTCATCTATAATCACCCAAGTGCTCACTGTCTCTCGATTGGTTGAAGCCAAGCCAACAGTATTAGAACAGAAATTACTAACGAGCACTAAAGTCTTGGAACGGTTGACTAGGGAGATCCAGTGATCTCTCAAGACTATCTAAAGGACTGCAAGCTCCGAGAACGGGATTGCCGAGCATGAAGATTAATTATCATTCACCGTATCTGCATCATACAGCACGTAGACGATGTTTGGGCAAACACACAGCATCAACGTTGCGCAACCCAGAGATACTATGGACAGCACAGGTGTTGTCAGGTGGTAGAGCGCACAAGAAGCAGTTATGGCTTCATCATCAGGCTGCTGGTAAACCGATCAGAACATTCATATTTTATATATATTTCTGAACAGTAATTATAGGTCCGAGAGCACTAATGACTCCAGTTCATCTTCGTAATAAGCTTGAATAATAATACCGTAATGATGGTCATCTCTACAAACGTACGCACACTTCATTTCACATGTTAGCGATTACCTCATATGGATGACACGCTATTCCAAAAGCCGAAAGCCAATGTTATCAACGTAGACACTTGTTACTAAGAGGGTCAGCGCACTGTTCATCACGCACTTATTGCCGCAATACGACCTCGTCCCTATTCAAAGCAGTGTTCACATCTACACTCAAGCGCCTAAGAGGCGATGGGCAATATACTGCAAATACTTTCAGCGTATTTTGACCAACTCGACAGCGTCCAACTAGAACGAAGTAATGAACAACATATTTGCTTTAGTTTGTCCACTTCTTGTCCCTCACTACTAAGGTACTCAGAGGTGATGTGAACGGGACTAAGACGAAGACTGTACACCGATGCTCAAAGCAACGCATGCATTCGAAAACACAAGGTAGCAAATAGCTACATCAATCTACATCCAATACTCTGGACAAAAACTGTTCCAACTCAAGGCTCAGAAGCATGGAATTGACACGGCATGACACCTGGTCAGCGTTCAACTAATGAAGTCAAAGGCTCAGCAACACCAGTGATGATGTTGCTGTTTCTTCTCCAGGGACGGTGCAAGAGCCCAACAAGGGAAGGTGTCGTAGGTCATCTTTGGAAGCTAACCATTCGACCTGTTAGGCAACAAATAATCGGAAAAGCAAATTTACAAAACCGTTCATAAACGAGAGAAAATTTCTTAGGAATAGCGAGATCGATCAGATCAGAGTGCCAAGGCTTCCGAGTGCATTGGAGTCAATGTCCTTGCACCGAACGAATAGCGGGATATGACAAAACAGCACTCTGTTATTCAGACGCAGAAATAGTCGTTAGAACTGGCTCAGTTTGGGACTGGTGAAGTAGACGAAACAGCAATGCTCTGCGGAGGTCGAAATGTCTTCTGAAATAGGCCAGTTTGCGTGCTGATGAGATAGTCGAAATATAAATTTTCTGGCGGCCGAAAAATAATTCAAACTAGAGCAGTTTGCTGACGAGAATGAAGATCATGTTCTTCATGCGGTGTTTGCAACAAGAACGTCTAATTCAATTCACAAGTAATCACAAGAACGTCTAATTCAGTTCACAAATAGTTGGAAAGAAAAATGACGGTGACAGTGCCCGACACGTAAGCGGTTTGTCACGAGAAATTCTGATAAGCAGTAACGTGTTTTCATAAGTCTCGATCTTGCTCGACTTACGTGCTTTGGTTTGGTGACATAACTTCGGTGTTTACAAATTGGTCCAATAACGTAAGAAATAATATTCAACAAGAATTTGAAGCGTTCCTCTACTGGACGGCTGAAATGAGGCGAGTTTTGTGAAAATATACAATAATAGTATCATTATCAATCGAAAAAGGAGCCTTACTTTCTGTACTCTTTGAAAAAGCTTAGCGAAGAAGTGGAGAGCAACAGCCGAGTGGTGACACAACTCACGCAGCGCAGCATCAATAGAGAGCCTATGAAATAAATAAAAACCGAACCGTCATCCCATCGACGGAGGACTGGATTTCGAACCCTAAATCTATGAAATTAGGGGAGCATTTGCTAAACTGATACATCCACAGCCGGACTTGTTCGGCAGTTGATTCAAATTTTAAAATAAGCTACGTGCATGTAATGGCGCGAAGACGTCTACTTCAACACCGAAAAACTGATGCCTCGTCAACGGTAACGCGACTAACTCCTTGCCATAAGAGACCATAAACCTTTCCCAACTGTCTGGAGTCAGCAAACGTTGGATTTTCGGCGTTGTAACAAGCACACAGAACAATATCTTACCCGCCGTAGCTAAATGGTTTGTTCAAGTGTTAATATGCACTTCAATATTTCCAACAAGGAATACTACCTATAGCTAAAGATGCATATCCTTAACGCAGAAAGAATAACAGCTGTCTGCCATTTCACTTCATCTTGCTCACAACGTCAACCCGAAGCAATGGTGCGCTGGTAGCTAAACTACATCGGTGGAATAAATTTGTCGCTTTAAAAGTTTGGATTCCAACTCGCTGCAGTGAGAGTTGGCGGTTTCTGTTCATGCAGACATGCGTAGCTATCTACAATCGTACATACTATTTTGCTGCAAGGATGTTGGATTAAAACTTCTAAGTCTGGCAATAAGATACTTGTGTCAGGACAGTTTGTTTTGAAGATGTTACCCACAATAAATACTTTTAAACATTTCAATAGGAAGTTCTTAGCTAATCCATATGCATAAATTCATGAGTGTTTGTTGGTAATGAAGAAGCCTGCACTTCGGTACACATTCGCCAGTCGATGCTTCGATCTTGCCGAGTCTAACAAAACAGCTTACATGCTGATCTCACTCCAGACTAATCTACATACACGTCCCAAGTCCTAGAATATTTCTCTAACTTCAATCTGGATGATAATGAAATAGCGATGAACTTCCGCGTATTAATTTTACCTCACCCAATATATCTTTTGCCTGTTTTCAACCTCGGCTTATAGCGTTCCGAATGACACCAGCAAAATCATCTGAACACCTCTCTGCCACGCAACTGGACCATCTGCACACGTATCTCAACCCCAAAATACATTTCTATCCTTCCTCTCTTATTCGCCGCGAAGGCTATCCTCAACAGCAGCGGTGTCGGTAATCGCAAAACATCAATAGCGGATGAGTTGATGCTGGCTCATCATCAACACTCAGCGCGAAGGGTCTCCTCACCAGCAGCGGTGTCGGCAATCCCAATAACTTTGTCAATGGCTGACGGTTGAAGTGGTTCATCATCTACACTCATAAATGAGAGCGCTGGTCCATTGTCTGGAATATGGCTGCTTGTTCAAAGGATGAACTTGGCGATGATGTAGCCCAGAAGAACCATGACAAGTGACAAGATAAGATGCGAGGACATCAGCATCGGTTGAGGCTCCTGCAAGCTGACCATCGTCGGGGCTGACAAGCCGGCGCCCTTACAAGCCGCCTGAAGCTTCAGCTTCTCCTCCTATGAACATAAGAAAGTTTGTATGACTAGTGTAATGGAAACATGGATTTGATAAGAGTGACTCGATTTCAAGCGTGATAGAAACAGATCAGAGTGAGTGGGATTATTAGGACCATCGAACCTTAGATGTGACTAAACATCGTCCGCCGCTGCAAAACGATCGAGTGTCCCAGCATCGTCAGTCATTTGACAAAAAATTATTCGTGACATTTGTTTATAATAACGAAGACTTCCCTGGCTGTTCAATATCAATATGGATGGAGTGGTCACAGAGGTGGACGCGAGTGTGCTGGGTCGTGGCTTGGTGCTTTTGGAAGCGAATGGGCTGAGCTGGCAGCTGAGCCAGTTGCTATTTGCGGATGATACGGCCCTGGTTGCGGATTCAGAGGAGAAGCTATGTAGGTTAGTGTCTGAGTTTGGTCGAGTGTGTGAGAGGAGGAAGCTTTGAGTGAACGTGTGTATAAGTACAGTAATAAGATGCTCGACGACTGTCGATGCGAGCAGAATTACTGTCATTTTGAATGGAGAGTTGTTGGAAGAAGTTCAGTGTTTCAAGTATCTGGGCGTTCATGTAGAGAAGACTGAATTAATGGAAACTGAGGTGAAGTCGCGAATGAAGGAGGGGTGTAAAGTGTTGGGTGCACTGAAGAGCGTAATGAGCTGCAGGACGTTGGGGATGGAAGCAAAGAGAGGGCTGTATGAGGGTGTCGTTGTGGCAACTGTGATGTACGGAGCAAAGACTTGGGGTGTGAGAGCAGAGGAGAGGAGAAGGTTGAATGTTTTCGAGATGAAGTGTTTGAAGAGCATGGCTAGTGTGTCGCTGCGAGACAGGTTTAGTAACGACGTGGTTCCCATCAGAACGGGGATGGTGAAGAAGTTAGAGGACAGAGTTGATTCGTGTGTCCCGAGATGGTTCGGGCACATGGTGAGGATGGAAAAAGGTGATGAAGTTAGAGGCGAGTGGACGTAGGCCTAGAGGGAGACCGAAGTTAGGGTGGATGGATGGTGTGAAGCAGGCGTTAGGAAGGAGAGACGTCAGTGTGGAGGTAGCGAGAGAGCGTACACGGGATAGGCGTGAGTGGAGAATGATAGTGAACGGATGAGTTTTGACGCTGCCCTGAAGTGCTTTATGCCCTAGTCATATCGTTGAGAGACGGGATGGTCGTGGGGGGGGGGGTCATCATGACGCGGCAGGGGTAAACCAGTCACACTGTCGGGCCCTGCTACCGACACTGGCCTCGAACCGCGCTCATGACCGGGAGGGTGCGTTGCTGGGTCCCCGGCCGGACCCTTTAGCACAAAAGAGCTATGGTGTGCCTCGCCGTCGGCCACCCCCCTTGCTGAAGGATTTCGGCCTAGTGTCTGTATCTGTAAGACTTCAGTTTGAATTCCATTAACAACTCTGTCGTCAGGACAAAAAGATTCATAACTGCCCAGATACAAAACGGAGGCGTCGTCAAATTTTTGTTGTGTTGAGAAACGGGGCAACGGGATCGTAGATGTGGATGAGATCTATGTCCTATGGACAAACTTGTCATCACGGGTCATGCCCAAATTAACGGATGCGCATCCTTCCATCACCATGAATGGAATTGACGTGCAACTGCGGGATTATGTCAAACTTTTCTGAAAATTCAAAAACAACAAATACTTCTTTAATATACATTGCAGGAAAGAAGGTGAAAAGTCATTTTATAAGAATGGCCCACTACTTTATTCTTCATCGTCAACGTTTGTAATAAAAGTATCTTGTTACACTAACTACTACACCAGGAGCTCTCAAACCTTCCGAGTTGTAGAAAGAGAGACGAATAAAAATAAATGTAAGAAGATATGTATTTAATAAACACATTCAAATCAGGACTAAAGGTCGTACGGATGGTGCGATTGACAATGAACAGTGCGGTTTTAGGAGTGGTGTAAAGAATGTGCCGATCAGCTGCAGTGAGACAAGTCTATGAGAATACCTTGCAAAGGGAAAAGATTGTGTTCCGAGCCTTCATGGATCTGGAAAACGCCAACAATAGGATTGACAAGGAGGCACCATGAGGGTGCTGCGTTTGAATGAAGTGGGCGGAATTTTTTTAAAAACGGTTTAAAAGTTCCTATGTTGGCAGCTGAGCATGTACTGAGTGGTGGCGAGACAAGTTCTGGGTTCAGTGAAAGTAAGACTGAGACATGGTTGTGTTATGTCGTTCTGGCTAGTCTACATGGTTGAAGTAGTCAGTGAGGTGAACGGGGGTGTAATACGTCGAGTTTAGAACTGTTGGGAGGTAATGAGTGGAGTTGGCAGTTGAGTCTTGTTACTGTTTGCGGATGATACGGCACTGGTGGCGGATTCGGAGGAGAGGTTGTGTAGGCTAGTGTCGGAGCTTGGTTGAGTGTGTGAGAGGAAGGAGCCGTTCGTTAAGGTGGGTAAAATTGGGTACTAAGATGTTCAAGGAATGTCGATGTGAGCACAATTAGAGTCCTCCTAAATGGAGAAGAAATATTGGAGGAAGTTGTGTTTCAAGTACCTGAGCTCTCAAGTGGACAAGTTTGAACAAGTAGAAACCGAGGTGAAATCGAGATTGAAGGAAGGGTGGAAAGTGCTGGGTCTACTGATAAGTGTAATGAGCTGTAGGACGTTGAGGAAGGCAGCAAAGAGAGGATTGTTTGAGACCGTAGATGTTCCACATGTGCTCTACAGGGAGGAGACTAGGAGGTGAGAGCAGAAGAGAGAAGAAGGCTGAATGATTTCGAGATCAAATGTTTTGAGAGGCATGGACGGAGTGACGCTGAGAGATAGGATCAAAAACGACGTTGTTGGAATTAGAACGGGGATGGAGAGGAAGTTAGAGGCAGAGAAGATTCACGTGTTACGTGATGGTTTGGGTTTATGGCAATGATAGATGATGGAAGATTGATGGAAACGGCGATGAAAGCAGAGGTGAGGGGACGTAGGCCTAGAAATAGACCAAAGATGGGGTGGATTATTGGCGTGAAGCAAGTGTTAGGAAGGAGCCATATGTGTGGAGGCAGTGAGAGCGCGGGAAACAGAAAAACGTGAATGAAGAATGGTCGTGGATGAATGAGTTTTGACGATGCCATGATATGCTTTTCCGTCCTTGCCGTCTCGTTGAGATGGGGAAGGGCCCGATTACTATGATGCCGCAGGGGTAAACCAGTTACTACCCCCAGGAACGGGGTGGTCGACAGCACGGCACACCTCGCACTTCTTTCATACACTCACACTCAAACAACTTAGCCCTTTTGCACTCGAGATTCCGGTCCTAAGGCCCCGCAACACACTGAGTCTTAGTGACCGCCCCCCCCCCCACCCACGACAAACCAGTTTATCAGTGAAATGGCAAAGGCAGGTAAGTGCATCAGGGCAGCATCAAACAAATCATCCGTTCATTACCATTCTTCATCACTCACGCCTATCCATTGCACGTTCCTTCGCTACCTCCACACTCGTCTCTTCATCCTAATGCCTGCTTCACGCCCATCTATCCGCCCAAACTTCGATTTACTTCTAGGCCTACGTCTATTCACCTCCACCTTCATCACCAATTTTAAAACTATCATGTTATGAAAGTTTTATAACTAAACGAGGCGACCGGACTGAAAATATTTATTCTAGGGGAAAATCTCGAGAAAGAAAGCACAATTCACATTTTGGATAAAAAATCGAGCAATAGCTACTCCACTAAAGCTCTTACATGATGTATTGCTAGTCAAAAAACTTCCTTGCTATTGAGGTTCTAATTTTCTTTACAACAAATGGATGGATCGACCGACACTTTTTTAGAAACAAGGTCCAAACCACTGCCATGAAACGCTCTTTTGGGCTGGGAGACGTAATTTTAATGCTTTCATAAGCGCGAAAGATAAGTAACTGCTGAGCGGCCGGGATTATTATATTAGAATGTCAGGGCTTTCTAGTGCACTGGAATCAATGTCCTTCTGGCACCGAACGTCAAACCAGCAGCCAGCGCAGCATCAATTCATTGACAAGTCTTTGTCCGTCTCCGGGATTGTTTCGACTCCAGGCATGCTAAGGTAACAGATGTGTTCTACTCACAATAAGCAAGGAAAACGGTGGTCCTCTGAGAAGGAAGAGTCTATCGGTAAGCAAGATAATGTATCATCAATTCATAACATCAGATTTCAGCTAAGAGGTGGGTTTCTTGATGATAAGTAAGGAGCGGTTCCACACTGAATTGCTTATGGGGGAACTCGGTAAGCATTAGGCGGAGTGTATAAAGAGGTTCAGGAACCGGCTCCTGGAGTGTATGTGCGTCAATGTTCCGTACAGGTGGGGCACTCGGCTAAGACGTGAGCAATTGTAAGAGGGACTAAACAGTCCAAGCAGTATGGGGGTGGCGACGCATTCATTAGGTGTCTGTGCGATAGTCTACCATGTCCAATTCTCAATCGGCATAGAGTTATCTCAGTACGTCGAGAACAGTTGTAAGAAAAGGCCCTGTGTGTAGGCGTGTCTTCGATATTGCGCAATTTATTCCTCATAGGAACGTCAGACCATTCCATGTTCCATTCATTTTGCACACCTCTTCTAATCCCTGGGCAAAAATCTTTATATGGAAGTGGGCATTGTTTTGCTGGGTCAGGCGCCGCTGCAGCTCTACGCGCCGCTTCGTCCGCCTGCTCATTGCCCATCACCCCACAGTGGCACGGAACCCAGCACAAACGAAGATTTTTCGTTTCTGGAGGGCAGTCGCACAAGCCAGCGCAAGATTGCTGAAGCAACAGGATGGCAATTGTTGGAGGTCTCCAAGGTTTGAAGCGCGCTAAGCGAATCATTAAAGATTGAGATATTGTTATCTGGAAGAGTATCGGCTTCCATGAGGGCGTCGCCAATGGCCGTGAGTTCAGCAGTAAAAACTGACGTTGATGGCGGGTCTCCTAGCGACGACGCGCCCGGTGAGTGCCATTGCACAAAACACAGCTTCGTCGTATTTCGATCCATCAGTGAAGATATGAAAACTGCCAGCGTGATGGGTCTCTGTATGGGCTATAAAAATAGCTCGAAGATTTTGGGGTGCAGCATCTGCTTTTTGGCCAGAAAAATAGTGAGGGCAGA
The DNA here is from genome assembly GCA_016164225.1 of Gammarus roeselii. Lineage (NCBI taxonomy): Eukaryota > Metazoa > Arthropoda > Malacostraca > Amphipoda > Gammaridae > Gammarus > Gammarus roeselii. The sequence goes on along the minus strand of SDVV010011635.1, from coordinate 2,807 downwards.
GCATATTTTCTGGTATACGCCAGATGGGAATAGCATCTCGCGGGAGAGGGTCCACCATGATACGTGGCAGACCAAGCTCAACAGCGAGATGCTCGATGTTTGATGCGCTGCGAGAAGCTCGAAGAAGGAGCCAGATTGTGGTGAAACCGTCGGATTGTGGAACATGCGGGGGAGGGGGGGGGGGGCCGAGTTAAGATATGACTATAGAACTGGAGGTCGATTTGTTCTCGTCGTAAGGCAAGGCTAGGCTAGGCTCAACGGTCTCACAAAGAAGACTGACAATAGGGGAGGAGCGGAAAGCTCCAGTATAAACGCGAAGGACGGCATTGTGAACTGGTTCCAGTGTTTTCATAATATTTGGTATCGCAGAGCCGCAGACAACGCTTCCAGAGTCCAGTTTGGACCGTATGATAGCACGGTAAAGGCGTAATGATGTTGTACTGTCTGCCTCCCAGGTGAAGTGCGATGCAATCCGAATAATGATAAATCGCTGTAAGCAGTCTATCTTTTGTTGTTGCACGTGGTATTTCCAGGTTAGTTTCTGGTAAAATATTAGTCCTAGGAAGCGGACTGTGAAGAGGAAAGGGATCATTTCTTCATATAATCTGAGGTCTGGTTCCGTGTAGGTGCGGGACCAATGGATATGAAGTTCACACGTTTTGCCTCAAGATACTGTAAAGCCTCGAGATTCTGCCCAAGCAACCACATGAGTTATTGCACTCATTAGTTGACGTTGGAGTTATGACACAAATGGCGCCGATGCAAATATCATAAAGTCGTCAACGTACAGAGACCCATTCACGTAAGGGGGAACCACCCCCGTTATCCAATTAATGGCAAACGCGAATAGGGTACACGAAAGGACGCCGCCTTGTGAGACACCCTCATCTTGGGTATGTGTGCTTGAGAGGTGATTGCCGATTTGGTCCGGAAGACTCTCCGTCGGAGGAAGTTTTGGATGATGAAAGCCAAGTGACCCTGGAGTCCCGTCTGATGGATCTCTCGGAGAACGCCATAGCACCAGGTTGTATCGTTTGCCTTCTCAAGGTCAAAGAAAACGCAAACTGTGTGTTGCTTGCGGTCCAAGGCACCTTGGATATCAGTCACAACGCGTAGTAATGCGTCTTGCGCTGATAGCATCTTTCGAAACCCGAATTGTGATGGGGAAAGGAGTGAGTTTGCTTACAGTTGCCGAGTTAGTCGGGCATTGACAATCTTTTCCAGAACCTACACTACACACGAGGTGAGGACTATAGGGTGGTAGCTGGAAAATTGATCGGTAGGCTTGCCAGGTTTTAGGAAAGACAGAACCATTGCCTCCCTCCACCGGTCGGGATAGAAGTGGGTAGACCAGATTGTGTTGAAATAAGACATAAGTGAGAGTGCAGAGGGATATAGGTGCCGGAGCATCACGTAGGAGATTCGATCTTCACCAGGAGCAGAGGGTTTGGAGGTGCGAATTGCACCGATGATCTCGCGTACCGTGATAGGTTCATTGTAAGGTATAGGAGAATTTATGGAGAAATCTAGATCATTTTGTTCTGCAGTACGTTTTGTATTACGGAAGGCAGGGCTGTACCCAGAATCCGAGCTGACGGAGGAGAAGTGCGTTGCAGAGTTCAGAGACTTCTTGCGAATTGGTGTAGGTCGTTACCCCCATCCTTAGGGTTGAGGGGGATGAGAGCAGTACTTTCCTGTCTTTTGTCGTAAGCGGGACCACACTGAAGACATGGGTGTGTTCACATTGCGGTCTCATGCGGTTTCTCGCCTATACGTGATTTTATCTGCTACTGCCTTTGTGCGCCGGCATCGATTGAATGCACGCATCCTTTGCCGTTTTGCCATTTCGCAAAGGTCGTTCCACCAGCGTGTCCTTATTTTACGCGGTGTTGCCTTGGTTATAGGGATGCTGAGGTCAGCAGCGTGAAGACTGGTACAATTAAACTTTCACCACCATCTCGTCACAGGATATGTCTGAGGTGGGAGAGGTGTTGCGACATAAGCGGTGAACGATTGCCAGTTGGCTTTACGCATCATGTATCGGCGAGTGGTAGAAGTATCTTCAGGATGGAGAGTAGTCATGATGATGGGGAAGTGATCACTCCCATAGGGCTCCTCCAACACTCGCCAGGTGAGGTCTGGGGAGAGGACTGGGGAGCATAGGGATAAGTCTATAGTCGATAACGAGACTGTCTGGGTATAGAAGTGCGTCGATTCTCCAGTATTAAGGAACGCAATTTCAGAAGATAGAAAGAATGCTTCGCCGTGTTCTCCACGTCTCCCCTCGAGAGGGGGTGTTTAGCATTAAGATCACCTACAAGAGAGGGCTGTATGAGGGTGTTGTTGTCACAACTGTACTCTACGGAGCTGAGGCTTGGGGGGTGAGAGCAGAGAGAAGAAGGTTGAATGTTCTCGAGATGAAGTGTTTGAGGAGCATGACTGGTGTAACGTTGAGAGACCGGATCACCAACGACGTGGTTCGAATCAGAACAGGGATGGTGAAAAAGTTGGAGAACAGAGTGGATTCGCGTGTACTGAGATGGTTCGGGCACTTGGAGAGGATGGATGAAGGGAGATTGGTGAAAAGGGTGATGAATGCGGAGGCGAGTGGTCGCAGGCCTAGAGGTAGACCGAAGTTTGGGTGGATGGATGGTCTGAAGCAGGCCTTGGGTAGAAGAGACATGAATGTGGAGGTGGCGAGAGAGCGTGCAATGAACAGGCGTGAGTGGAGAATGGTTGTGAATGGTTGATTTTGACACTGCTCTGATGTGCTTTCCCGCCCTTGGCATCCCGCTGTCGGGATGGTC
>SDVV010011634.1:0-15772 GCA_016164225.1 Gammarus roeselii | reverse complement strand
ATCAAAATCACTAAAATTAGTCGAATATATAAAAATATAAGCAAAACAGACAAAAAAAATATAGCCCAAAATCAGTCCTGCCCGTCGTATGCAAAGTTTATGAAAAAATATTTTATGCTAGACTATATAATCATTCTGTATCAAATAGCCTACTTTTCCAAAATCAATTTGGCTTTCAAGCTTTCAGGAATACAGAGCATGCTTTATTAAAATTTGCTGAAGACCTACTTATTCAAAATCAATTTGGCTTTCAAGCTTTCAGGAATACAGAGCATGCTTTATTGAAATTTGCTGGAGATGTTGTTGATGGGTTTGACAGTGGTAAAGTCACCGTTGCAACTTTTATGGATCTTAGCAAAGCTTTTGATTGCTCGAATCATGAGATTTTAGTTGCAAAATTACAGCATTATGGAGTTAGTTCCATTTTTAAGAGTTGGATAAAAAGTTATCTTCTTGATAGAAAACACCTGATGACTTTGAATAAACAGTCCTGAACCATCTTAGAACACACGAATCCACTCTGTCATCCAACTTTTTCGCCTTACCAGTTTCAATTCTAAGCACGGCGTTAGTGGTCTTGTCTCTCAGCGACACTCCAGCCTAGCTCCTCAAACATATCATCTCGAAAACATTCCACCGTCTTCTTTCCTCTGTTCTGAGCCCCAAGTCTCAGCTCCATATAGCACAGTTGAGAAAACGGCACCGTCATATAAACCTCTCTTTGCTTCCATGCCCAACGTCCTGCAGCTCATCACACTCTCCAGTGCACCCAACACTTTACAACAATCATTCACACTCGACATCACCTCAGTTTCCACTAGTTCAGTGTTCTCTACATTGGAGCCCAGATACTTAAACACTGAACTTCTTCCAACAACTCTCCATTTAGGATGACATTTATTCTGCTGGTATCAACAATCCTCGATCATCTCATCACTTTACTTGTACCCACATTTACACGGAGCTTCCTCCTCTCACACACTCTACCAAATCTCAGCCACTAGCCTATATCGCTTCTCCTCCGAATCTGACCCCATCATACACAAACAGCAACTTTCTCAACTGCCAACTCTGCCCATTAGCTTCCATCAGCTCCAAGCCATGACCCAGCAACCTCGCGTTCACCTCCCTGGCCACTCAATCCATGTAGAGATTGAACAGCCAGAGAGACATCACGCAGCCGTGTCACAGACCCTCTTTCACTATGATCCAATCATTCACCTTGCTTCCCACTCTGACACATGCTCGGCTGCCAACACAGATAAACTGCACCGCTTCCAACAGATATCCGCCCACTCCATTCAAACGCAACACCCTCCACAACGCTTCCCTGTCAATCCTGTCGTATGCTTTTTATAAATCCGCAAAGAGCCAAAACACATTCTTCCCCTCTGCAAGGAACTTCTCCCAGACCTTTCTCACTGCAAAAATCTGATCGGCACACCCTCTACCCCTCCTAAAGCCACACTGTTCCTCTCCAATTGCTCAATTCGTACATTCTCTAATCCTTTTAATCATCGCTCTCCCATACAACTTACTGACCACACGCAACAAACTGATAACTCTTGATTTGCAGCATTCATTTTTATCTCCTTTGCCTTTACACAGTGAGGCAATGCAGGAACTGCACCACTCGATCACTACCACACCCGTAACAAAAAAAAATGTTCAGTAGCCTCACCAACCATTCGACAATCGTCTTTCCAATTTTTTTCAGCGACATCAAAATTTTTTTTTTTTCCAGCTTTTATCACCTCCACCGCCTTCTGCGTCTCTTTCCTAGTAATATCCGCAACAAGTCTCTTGCCCCAAAAAACGGCAACCGTGCACCACCGCCCACAGCAACAATGTTAGCCTCTCTGCCATCCTCAACATTCAACAAATTCATCAAAATACATGGCTCACCTTTTCCGTACATCACCAATTTCCGTCAACAACTGGCCGTTTGAATCTTTCACCGCAACCTCCTTTCCGGTCTCTCCATTTCTCAGAGTCTCAATCTCTTTCCAGAACATCTTTTCAAAATTCTGGCACAACAGTCTACCCCACCTGGCATCAGCGTCCTTTTTGGCTCTGGTCACCACGCACTTTACTTCGTTCTTTATCTCCATATAGTTGTCATGGGCCACCACCGACCTCGCTTGCAACCACTCCTCAAAAGTTTTTCTTTCCTGCGCCGCCGCCAGTTTGTCCTCCTCGTTCCACCACTCTCAGCCCTTTCGCCTGCACCGCCCACGCGGCGCACACCACACACATTTCTTCTGAACGTCCCCTTTTCTTCATCCATATCTGGCAGGTCCTGCGTTCTCACGTTGTCATATCCCTCCATCAAAGACGCTGGAGCTCCCCAGCTCTGCTTTTCACATTTAGCTCGATCACTTTCACAACCTTCCTTCCTTCTCCCACTCTCTTGTTCCTCTTCCACCTATGCTTTAAGCTTAATCTTCCTTCCACCAGCAGATGGTCAGACACTCCTCCACCCTCCCCTCTCAACACCCATACATCCAACAGTCGCCACACCACTCACCTCGGAATCAGCACAAAATCCAGCAGCCCTCTCCACCACTGCACCATGGGCCATCCTCACCCATGTGTACTTGTGGATGCACATGGATAAGGATGGCCCATGGTGCAGTGGTGTAGAGAGAGCACTGATAGATTTTGTGTTACATTAAACAAATGAATTTATTTGCAACAGCAAATTAGCTCATATCACTTGACCCTCATATAGGTCTAGTTTCGGAAATAGTAAATGTTGTTGTAGCGGATCACTCTGCTGTAACGTTGCTCGTCTGCACCATCACACGTTTCACAGACATTAATCTGAATAGCATATATCTATCATACGTGGAAAAGAAGATTGGAACGGAAATTCATCAAGAGCCTTGTCATTATGGATTCAGATATGAAACAATGTACAGAAATTAAACTGACAGAAACAAATCGTGAACAAACGCATCATTTTGGACAAGTGAATGTAATAATAAATGTTTGAAAAGATGGTGTTTAGTGTCAGTATTGTTATTGCTAACCCATTGATATATAGATACGAATATAATATACATGCAAATTACTTTGATAACCTGCTGTATGTTATCCATGTAAATCAATTGTTAAACATTTTATTTCAAAAACTGTAAGGTCGTCAATTGTGTTTTTGATTCCATTGATTATCTGTTTATTCCATTGACCATGGTCGAGTCTTGAAGAAAATGTTATTGGAGAATGAGACAGTCTCATCAGATCGCCCTGTATGAGACCGCCTTGTTATACCACATTTCAGTTTCAATATAAGCTGAAAACGATATATCCATGCATGACAATTTAAAAACGGTCATGACAAATTCATGAAAACTTTCGAAGTACAAGCTATCATCAACATGAATAAAGTTCTACCTTTACACTGTCCATTCGAAGGGAATAAATACCATCATCTGCCAACACCTACTTAGACCCCATAAATTGTGTTTGTTCAAGTTTTGTTTTCGACATCCTGCACGGAGGATGTATATTCAATCTAGGGGACGAGGAAACAGCTGTATGTCTACACGCACTTTAAAAATTACCACCTTCATGCAGGGAAGACTATTTTTGGCGTCTGGTAATCCCTCATGCCCATTACAGTTAATACCAACAGCTTCTGCCAATGCCCACTATAGTTTCTACCTCCTCATGTCCACTACAGCTTCTACCAACGCCAACTGAAGCTTTTACCTCCTCATTTCCACTACAGCTTCTACCGGTGCCGATTACAGCTTTTACCTTCTCATGTCCACTATGTACCGTTTTCGCATGTGTCGTCTGTCCCTGCGCCACCTTTCCTCTGTAGAGGCTCCTTGCCCTGTAATTAAGGCACATTTGCTCGACCAACTGATAAGGGAAAGCAGCAACTATCACAGACGTTCCCTCACATTAGAGAATCATCAGTACTAAACAAGCGACTATATAATAATACACGTAGAAACGGTCAGGTCTAAATGGAGGAACGGTCGTTATTATGCGAAGGAATTCCCGGAAATAAACGGGATATGGTGTTGTGTTGTATGATAAAATGATCGGCAAAATTTGAGGGGGACGTTTGCTTTTCATTATACAATCTTCGGCATTAAATGAGGGAATGACGTGGCAATGACCAGCAGTAGCTGAGGAAATACACGGCATTATATTATGAAATGGTCGACATTAGATGATGACCATGAGCAAAATGTGAGGGAATGTTCAGAAGCCTGACAATCAACTGTCATACGTCATCAACCCGTGGACTGTCAAATAGCGATGATATGACATCATCTACTGATCACCAGAGATCATCATCTGATGTGTCGCTACGATGACAGACTCCTCCCCATAACTCATGACAAATGTTGTGGAGAAACATATCGTTTATAGTTTTGTTAATATGGGTAATCTTTTCATTTCCAAGAGATTTTATCCAATTTCTAATGATAGTGGATTCACAGCAAGCGTCTGTCATCATTTCAATGCTGTTTCTTAGCAAAACGTATAGCACAATAAAAAATATCATTGGTTTATTTCACAATTTGTGAGCAGGTAATCCGCAGATAAAATATATCATTCAAAATGATCCAAATGTTTTTATCATGTAAGTCCAATTCAGTGAGTCCATGTCAGAGCATATGAAATATATATTGAACATTTAGATAAAAGAAGTATCACGTGGAATCCACCTGTTCCTGCCAGACCTTTCGATGATGAAATATCTGGGTTAAACTGTCAATTGGATGCGGGTCAATGGGACTGTACTATCAATTACAACAGATTCAGTGGAAATGTCGTCAATTTCATGTAGTGATTTCAACAGCTAATTCAATAGCTGCGTTCGCTATTTTACTAGATTCACTTCATGACATAATTTGGTTGCAAGTTATGCCTTCGTACAGATTGAAATCATTCAGCGATTCCAAATAGTTTTTCTCATGTCAGACTGGAACAGATGACTTACAGGAGCTCTCAGGTGGAACAGTTTTAAATACTAAGAAGCACTCGGATGGGACGTCTCCCTCCTTTAAGTCGTGAATATTGAATCGTAGGTATTCATCAATTCCTCAAACACTTGAGAAACAAAGAAAAAGTTCTTGAACTCGAACCAATTTGACCAATTTATTCCCTCCACGGGTGCAAATGGTTTGGGTCACGGGTCATCAATTCAGTTCAGGGATGCTTTCGGCCGGGGCCTGCAATACTTCAATGGGTCGGGTGGATGGCAATAAGTTGGCTCGGAGGAAAAGGTTGCCGAGGGGAACGAATCTTGAACTATTTTAACTGAATGTGCAGAGAGACTTAAATATATTATAATGGAGGATTATCCATCATTTATGAGACCTTTCAGTTTTTATCTTCAATGTGTTACCATGAATATCAATTATATATCTATTTGATGAACTATCTCAGAATGTGTCACATTGACCAACATCATTTGATGGATAATCAATTCAAGTGAATATATGAGTTGAGTTTGATTACAATTTCTTTCAAGACTCAATAATAACATAAGCAATTTACTGTAATATTTATATTTGATTACTAAATTTTCTTTAGCCTACATACACGAGTAATCGTGGAAGTCTGAACACTCGGCTGTGTCATTCGGACCCAGAGAGCGACTGCAGTAAGAACTCAGAGGCAGTAAGGTTGAGCTGATTTGCATGGGCGCAGTTAGGTTGCCTTTTCAACAACAATGCACGTAATGAAACCTCTGCTTGGGGATATCGTTTATAAATGGTACAAATTAACTAACATTATTACCGCTAAACTTTGTAAAAATTGAATTAAATTTTCTTTTGAAAGAAACGTTCCCTATGTTTCTGAGGGAGTCATATCCCAATTGTTTGGACCCCTTTCCCGATGAGTGGGCATTTTGTTCAATCTTTGATACCAATAACTTTTCTGGCGTCATATTAGTCGCAATCCGCGTTTTATATTTTAAGGAACCTGGCAACATGCAAAATGCTGGATTGTTTTTTACACTATTCGTCCCTTGTGTACTTGCATACGATGCCAATGTTTAAACTTGAAGACGCGGATATAAAACAAGTAGTTATTGCTTGTGTAAGATCAGTCACGTTTATTTTTTGTTCTTCTTAAGCGTTCCACTAATAATTCTTGTGATGATCGACTTGTTTGCGTTGTTTGCAGCAACTTTTGGCAAAAACTGACCAGTGAAGACTTATTGCGGTGTCAACATTGCGCATGCAATGCCGGATACAAGCCAACATCTGCCCTCATTGTTAAACAATCATCACTGACCGTTCGTCTGCACCAAAACTGCGTCGACCCATCACACGTCGCAGACTTGAACGCGTATGTTGAAGATTGAATTTCCATTCTTCCCTTATCACTAACTGTAAGTATGCCACCGAGCTTTTCATTGTTACTGTTTTCGTTACCGCGACTTATTAAGTTAACTAACTTCATCCTGGAGTCAAAAAATGGGATCCCTCCTAAAAAATATCATGCCCATTCCATTCATTTGAATGAAGTACTCAGAAAAATAAAAATGCTCAATCATGATTTTGGCAACCATCGTCATCATAACTGGTTACCACGCTTCGAGCAACATATTTTCCATACCTAACGTAAGTGTATCTACAGAATGTGGATTGCTTCCTGTTGAGATGCACACGATATAGACGTTTAAGTGAGACTGTCTTATAACAAACTCAGATTAAAACAGAGTACAGAAGTTCTATCACATGACTCACTCAGGTTATAACAGTCATGCTTATACCGTTTCTGATCAATCGTCAGCATCAATGGGTTTATTATGACTAACATCGTGTTCATCAGTTTAACCGATTCGGAGGGATGCACGCAAGCCAATGACCGGAAAGTATTGTCAATCGTTAGTGGATTGACAACGTTGGATCTCAGCGCAGACATGAAGGCATAACTCTGCGTAGCACGACATGGCATGTAGGTGTAAATTGACAAAAAAAATTATCACAGCCCCATCATTATACCAGGGAATGACAGAGAAAAAAATGGACTTACAGACCAGCTGCCATGAATGTAATGCTGCACCTTTATCTCAGGGGAACGAGAAAAATCAAATCATGTATTGTACAAGATTTCCTACTTATTTTTGGCTGGAATCACTCCGCCTCTTGGGTGAATAATTTTAAATTGACACTCCCTGGGAAAAATACTTGATCATCTATAAATTAAGTTTCCTGACCTACATTCAGATAAGTGAAAACGGTGTTAAAGCGATAAGCGATGTCCAAATATGATTAAAACAGTTGCTAACCTGCAAAGTATCCTCAAACGTCCTTTTCTCATTTTCTACTGAACTGCGACCGGCACGGCATGGAAGTTAGCTATTGGAAGTCGATGCTAATGACGGGCAGCATTTCACTGGCGTTGCAACAGCACCAGTAATCGGGAGCAATCTGTAGTCATAAACACGGATACAGCGAAGGCCTGGGTCAGCAGTGGAGTGAACGGAATATTTAATTTTATAGGTCATTTAAGAGCAATCGAGTTGTGTAAAACTAGAGGCTATGAACATATTGTTTAAGTTTGGTGTTTTTTGTGTATATACACTTTCGCAACCCAATCTTCTCACAGAACCCATCAAAACATTAAGCCCAACATCCCATTAATTTCATCGGGAGCCAGGCGTTCATGCTAAAATTATTTCCGCACACGCGCACTATCGCCACTTCACTTCAGCTCACTGTCGTAGCCGGAAACTGTCATAGCCGCTAGGAGTCTTTCAGCACACGTACTTTATTGTTATACCTAACACCCGGGAATCGAATTGATTCCATGGCTTCAAATCGTTCAACAGAGTTTGTGCATATTTTTCGTCACAAACAATGTTATCGTTCCTATAATATTCATGATTCCGATATAACTTGTACATTTTTAGTATTACACATAATCTGATTTATGTGAAGAAGATACAGGAATATATTTTAGCGTAGAAATAAACTTGCTTGTCATAATTTCAGCCATTCAGACAAAAAGTGTGTGCAAATAGTGACACAAACAAGTTCGAAAGATAACAAATGAACGTGTATAAAGGGGAGAAAGTATATTCTGGCGCTGAAATGAACGTGTATGAAGGAAAATAAGTCTATTATGACGATGAAATGAACGTCTATGAAGAGGAAATAAGTATAGTATGGCGCTGAAGTAAACATGTGTGAAGGGGAAATAAGTATATCATGGAGCTGAAATCATAGTCTCTTAAGTGCAATTTTGTAGGATGTCCATTCCAAATCTTTGAAAGCATGTTCCTGACATTAAGTTGGACGTCACTTGCTTTAAAATGCACGTTCGTATCGTATGACAGCATGTTATTCAAATTGATAAAACATGCTGTTTATGTACGGATATTTGTAGTTCATATTTGATGAATGTCAGCCGTTATACAAGGCATATTATTCGCCCTATTAACTATTTTAGGCGAAAATTCTATCAGTTTTGAGACATAAGATACGTGTACCACTCGTATCCAATATTCGGTTCATGTGGTGTAGTGAGTTAAATGCCAGGTTTGCTGTCCACCGATTGAACGTAAATGTAAATGTTTCAAGATCGAGTGCATTCATAGAATGAACATAACAACTTATGAAGCGCGTCGGTATACGTGGCTTTTTTGTCGAGCAATGTTTCCAGTGCCAGTCCTGAGATAGAAAATTCCATGACTGGAGTCAACAAGAATCGATGTAACACTGATACGAAGAAGTTGATCGTTTATAAAAACGGTTTTGACAAATAATACAGACATGGCATTCAGTTTAGACTACAGCCGTTAGACATTTCTCCTGAAATACCTTCTAACAAAGACAGTCAAGGATGAGGATAGCCCCGCTGTTCCTTTTCAAGATAACATGTTGGCTATCGTTGTAACCAAGTTAATCAGCTTGTGCACTTCAAAATATTGGAACAACTATGAAAATTATTATATTTTTCTTGAACAGATCGTTCAGCGTTCTGAATAAAAAAAATTGATATATTTAATTATATATAACTTCACTTAGGAAAACTATTGCTATTCAGTAAATTTATCTTTGAATCATTGATTTTTTTTCTGCTGGGTTGAATTATGATACTCGGAACGAACGATCATTGTGAGAAAAGCCAATATGAGGCCTGAGACCAATATTATTTTAGCGCCAGGATATTGAGTTTATTGAATTCAATTTTGGCCTTACGAAAAGGGGTGAGAACTGGAAGGCGGAGGAAGAGGAACCTCGAGGTGGAAAGGAACTCGACGGGCGATGGTTTGGAGGTGGCGGAGGAGGGGCCTTTATGTACTGATGGACGCAAGAGAAGGGTTTGGATAGCAGCGTTGGAGTGGCTTGGAGATGTTATGAAACACGGTTGGAGGCGTCGAAGATGATACTTGAGGTGTAATTAAACACAGGTGTGTGGAAGGCCTGAGAGAGAAGCTAGTATCTGGAAGATGAACTGAGAAATAATTAGGTTATGCTGATAATGTGCTTATACGAGTAATATTTGACTACATTTCTAGTAAATTCTATTGACTATTTATTTGGAAAAACGGTAGATCTCATTCTATGGCAATTATTTCTTCTTTAATCTTGGTACTGCAAATGCATTAATATGAAAAAAACATCTTGATAAAACCTTGACATCATAATGAAACGTCTAGTTAATGTTAAGCATTTATCACCATCCACCTTTTTTTTCGATCATCCTATACGGTCAAAAATTGAACCTTCATTTCAGAAGTAGTTCTTCAATGTTTTTCTATGAAAGCATCCACATTATGAACTATTGATCTCCATATTTCAACTGGGATATTTCGTATTATATTGTGATGGGGATAAGTTTCGAATGAAGGTCGATTCAAAGAATCGAAGACAGTGGATTTATAAACAATTCAACTCTATTCTATAAAGATAGTAAAGGTGAATCGGATTGTGCTACATACTGCCGAAAATATGTGAGACTCCCTCGATCAATAAAGTTGGACACTTTCAATAAAAAACATACACTACAAATTACCGTTATTATTTGAGATATATTTTTTCTCACTCATTTGCCAGGTAGTTTAGATGAGAGTAGGAAACACAAATATATATCTACATGAGTCAGCAGCGAAACAGAACATCGAACTAGTTTGAAAGAAAAGTAGAAGAGACTGATAGCATGAGAAAGTTCAGCTGATGCATTTCTAGAGGAGGAGCACGATCAATTGAATGTGTTTGAGAAAAAGATGTAGATGTTAACGTGATCGTTGTGCGTAGAGTGGTCTGATTTATGACGTAGATAAACACTTTTTGATGCGATGAGGCCACGGTGCCAGTTATATAGAAAAGAGGAGCTCTCGAGCAATGTTCACAGAATCTGCTTGATAAGCAGAATCAGGCTGATGAGTGGCTGGGGCAAATGAGCAAAGAGATTCGCTAATTTGGAGAAGGGGAGTTGACCAGTTATAAAAATATCGGAAGGAAAATAAGAACTTATTTTTAATGAGGGGAAGAGGGTGCTGGAATATGTATAGTTAATTTATGGTGAATATGGCGTTTATTCGTACAAATACTTACTAGAGCTGTTGTTCTCATGTTGTTTACGCATTATGTTATTGTCAAATAGCCAAAGCTGAATCAGGTCTGAATAATATATCTTTCGAAGTATAACTACTTATATGAAAAGGAAAACGGAGAATTTGCACTGCATCGTGACGCTGGATGACTCGTGATCAGGGAACTTTTGCTGGTACAGTCCTTTTATGGAGTGGCATGGAATGATGGATGGAGTGGATGGATGAAGGAATGGTATTACTATCGACGTATCCAAATTGTGCTAGTTCTCATCGGCATAACTATATCACCCACATGTTTATTAGCAGTATTGTAGGCTGAAGTAATGACCGTTTTCAGTATATTGAGGTTTCAATAATGTATGGCATGGAACCTTACCGGTTCAATACGTATGATAAATTATATCACTTTTGCGTGGCAACGCAATAATCGGCATCGCTTGGAAATACTCGAAACAATCTTGAGAGGCTTAACAGAGACATTTGATCAGGTCATTGTCACAAAATACTCAGTGTGTCTGTGTCAATGTGTTAATTCATCAGACGAAAACATTTCAACACCAAGACGTTAGCAGGAAGAAGAAGTCCAATTTGATCACCAAATGCTGTGAGGACATTTTTCTCAATAGCCGGAACAGCAACCATCTGATACATCAAACTTCGTTGGTGTTGCGGCATAAGTTTAAATGGGACCAGGGATACATTTTTGTAAATAATAACATCGTGGAACGAGAGAGAATCTTTTCGCACCGTATAGAAATATCACCGTTATAATGTTAGATCTGATCTTGTATTAGTAATATTGATTATTCAAATGGAAGAAATATCACTTAGCTGTCAACGATAACAGTTTATTCTCAAACATAATTAACTACAAATACGAAACCACAATGTTTTCGTAGGCCAGGGAATCATCCGAATAATATAAATAAAACTTGGTTATTAAACCGGTAATCCGTTCATCGTTGATCAACGAAATTAAAATTTTGGTAACGGTTTACCTGTTTAGTTGTAATTGAAAATTATCATCCATCAGACTAATCATTTCCGTTACGTTTAACTTCCGTTACGTCAAATCCGTTAACACGAAAAATTACGAATACCTGTGTTATGAAGTCCCGCTAGATACTCCGCTACGTTCGCTCCATTCTGTTTTCTTCTTGAATACTTTGTTTAGGACGCTCATCCTCAGTGATGCCTGCATTGAGCGATTCCTGCAGTGGACGTCAGTGTGAACCTGCATGGATTTTGATGAGAGTCAACCACCTGATGGTTACCATCATTTGACTTTGTTATGGACATGTTCGTCAACAACCTCAGATTTTGTTATTACCAAATTTTTAACATTAAATGAAGTACTGTTTTTGCAATGCCAGGAGCTAGTAGAGTCGTATATCACATTCTAATATTTTCGGCACTTGAAGGATATCTTTCTGTTGGTGCGCGCATTGTCGTTTGTACTTACCTGAGATACTTTTTCAACTCTCGTCTATAATAACGATAACCGTTGACGAAAATGTTAATCGAGGTATATCGAACCGAATAAGCAAGTGTTTCACCGGTCTCCGCCCTATCATTTTTGTTGTTAAATCAAATTTTATGCAAAAGAAAATATTCTAAAAATAAATCTAGTTTAAAGAGTTTATAAAGTTTAACTAATATAATCGGTCTACAGAATCGACGACATCAGTTGTGCTTGAAACTGCACGTATAACTTTTCCCATGATCATTCATTAAGCGACTTTGCCTAGCAGCTTCTTCTTACATTCAATTTTTATTGACGTGCGTTCCTGAATAATGGATTCCATTTCACCACAAAAACAAAAGTCCTGCGATCTGAAGTCGGGGCTTTGCGGAGGTCACGGCTGGACGTTCGGGGCTGATTACTCGCTCCGAAAATTGTTCTGATAGCAATGCAAGACACTCGTTTGCGCAGAGAGTTGGAATACTATCCTGCTGGTAGTAGAATTCATCCGACATAAGGGCAAGACACATTTTTTTTCAAAAGGATATTGAGGTATTTCTCGGAATGAGCTGCTACGCCGGTCTGCAAACCATGCAATCTAAACACTCTGCGTTCAAAGTTTGTTGTCCATACTTTTACTTTCTCAGTGCAGTATTTCAGCGAGTCAAGAACGCTAGTCATCGACAATTGAATGTATGAGAAAACTGCTAACCAAAGTCGTGTCACAAATGAGAAAACTTAAAGTTCGACACGCAGCTGCAGGTATCATCTGAAGGATTGAGATCTGCACTCACAATAATGTACCTCGAAGATGATTATTTTGTCATTTACTGAAATAATAATATTTCAGGTATACTAATTGTCAAACTACTCCAATGCTTCAAGAAATCAATTATCACCATATGATGTCATTTCATAGACTTTTCAAATTGTCAAAATCGTTAGAAGAGCCTGACATGATTCAAGAAAATAGTCGAGTGGAAAACAGGGAGATTCATGTGTAACAGCGATATTATTTGAATATGTTAGTAAACAGTTGAGTATTTCGTACATCTGCAATATTTTTTAGCGACCGCTATTGTGTTGAGACAAAGAAAGCGACTCAGCTGAGATCGTTTTACATAGTTATATTGATGAGCCTATATGTCGAGTAATGATGTTACGTGCAATACTGCTTATAGGATATCCACCTTGTTGATGACGTTCTTCCTCACTTACATAATTGTCCCTCGTTATTCCTGAGGATGTTTGTCTTGAATCACGGGATTGAAATTCAAATATGAACTCGTATCATTCTGATTTGACTAAATTGCATGAAAAATAACGACTACAACTAACAGTGATTGACCAAAAAATCACTGTTTGCCGGTTCCCAATAGTGTTGTTCTCCAGACTTCAATGTTTCATCTGAATATAATTACGCCAAAAATTATTCCCATCTGTGACGGACTGTCTTGAAAGCACTAAATTGCCTAACCAATAGCACAATTATTCTGATCAGCTCAGCGAAAGCGAGTCTCGGTCATCTATGCTAATTTTACGCCAAGCTCATTGGGTCAATATTGTAGTTCACAGACGAGGTAGGTTGAGCAGAATTGATGCGAGTGCAAGAGGCTTCTTTGTCACTTTAGAGACTTGCAATGCATACATTAGGCATGTGGACGCCTGTGGGTTCCGTTTCGCACTGGAATGAGAGCTGTTAAACCACACTTACTCTACTTCAGCAATTAAGGTTTTGCATGTATTACAAATACCGTTCCATGCATTACATTGGTCCTCTGTTTTGGGATATTTCAGTAGTAGAACAAACCACATGACAGGATAGGAGTTTTAACATTTATTCATTAGCCGGTCAAAACTATAACTATTGATAGTGTATAGTATGTTAGCAGTCGATATGAGCGTGGAGAGTACTTGTAGCCATATAAATGAATAAATCAGGATTGATCAAACCGAACATATATGAAGAATGTAAATATCTGGCAACCTATCATTGGTTTGCATATATATCTTAGAGGCATTTGGTATAACACTCGTAATTTTGCTTCATTTCTCCCCTAGGTTGTGCTGTTCATTCATTTCATCCCCGGCCCATATGTGTGTGGCGGTATGTCCTACCCCCATCGGGATTGATTGATTAACGGCTGTAGCTGCCATCGATAGCTCAGGGGGCCTGCCTCAAGCCTCATTGCCACTGGTAGCTGGGCTGTAATTTTGTATTTCTTGATTCATACTTTAGCGTAATTTGAGGGGTAATGGAATATTTTTCTCGAGTAAAGTCACATACGACTTATACAACCTAATACGGCTATCCTGTGATACTATTATTATAACGAAAAGAAACACGAGTACGTTGATATTTAACCGCGAACTGGCGATCGCCCTCTTCCATCGAACATATATGCATCAACAACCACGCCGTATATTTATTTTGTGTTAGAAGATATTGATTGTGTCCGGTGTATCGATCACCATGTCCTTATGAAATTACAGACTTGTACATGACTAATTGTGACTGTAGGTATCATTTGAGTTGTGGTTCAGAACCACAAATGCTCTACCGTTGCTCGCATTTTGTGCTGTTCTGGCTTGACTTGTGTCAAGCTGGCTTTAACGTGCGCCCACCGAACATGTAAACGAGGGTAAAAGGGCCTCCAGCTCAGTTAGTCGAATACCGTGGTAACACGAACATCTGATGTGAGGAGGTAAGCATCGTAGGATTCTGAGCCGAATGCGTACATTGTGTGTTATATCACTACCGTTATATTCCATTGACTTGTGTTCAGTCTTTATATGTCTCGTTTTTGTTATCTTCCTGCAGGGTGGGATATCTACACTTGTTCTGTTTTGTTCAGTTTGTTATGTTCGCTCAGTTCTGTTCTCTGTTAATATCACAATAATTATTCTTGTTCGTTCGAGAATTACATTGCTGACATGTTACTATGTTCATAACTCAAGATAATATGATAAAAAATATCTTGTGATCATGCATCCTAGCTCCTCCTTTAACGTATTTTAACAACCTTTAAAGTAAAGTTCGTAACATATTCATGCATCCCAATTGTAATCAGGTGACGAGCTATGATTAAATAATAGATTTTATCTGCTTTAATGATATAGTTAGAAGGATATCCACACTGGGTATGGAGCCGAAACGATACAGATACAGATACAGACACTAGGCCGCATCCCCCAGAAAGGGGGGTGGCCGACGGCAAGGCGCACCTCACACCCTCACACGCTCACATTCACACAACTTAGCCCTTTTGTGCTAAATGGTCCGGCCGGTAGCCCCTCAACCTACACTCTGGGTCCCGAATGTACCGAGGAACCGTCGTCAGCAGCAGGGCCCACAGTTTTCACTGGTTTACCCCCGCCGCGTCATAATGGCCGGGCCCCCCCCACCCACGACCATCCCGACAGCGGGATGCCAAGGGCGGGAAAGCACATCAGAGCAGCGTCAAAATCAACCATTCACAACCATTCTCCACTCACGCCTGTTCATTGCACGCTCTCTCGCCACCTCCACATTCATGTCTCTTCTTCCCAACGCCTGCTTCAGACCATCCATCCTTCCAAACTTCGGTCTACCTCTAGGCCTGCGACCACTCGCCTCCGCATTCATCACCCTTTTCACCAATCTCCCTTCATCCATTCTCTCCATGTGCCCGAACCATCTCAATACACGCGAATCCACTCTGTTCTCCAACTTTTTCACCATCCCTGTTCTGATTCGAACCACGTCGTTGGTGATCCGGTCTCTCAGCGTT
>SDVV010011633.1:1755-15772 GCA_016164225.1 Gammarus roeselii | reverse complement strand
ATTTAGTATTTCCTGGATGTTCTTGGTCAACTCATCGATGCGGCAGTCCCTTCGGTCGTTGTTCGCCGAGGTGGTGCTGGTCATCTTGGCGAGGCTGATGTTCTTGGCAGATGGAATCTTGGTATTTGATGTTCTGGAGGGGATGCTGGTCCCTCCCAAATGGAGTTTCTTCCGTCTCCCCATCGGCCCCCTGGTTTGTGCCAGGGGCCTAGGGGGCTCACTCTTGCTGACCTATTAGCTGGCTATAGCGATATTACTTTTAACGTTACACGACCTCAAATGTTTAGTCAAAGCAAACGTGCGGTTTAAGGTCCCAGCACAAACTAGGGACCAATCTGTGCTATAGCGGGGGTTCTCAGTTATTATGTGGCACGGGACGTTAAGACACAAATTACTGCCATCGATTCATCCATATGCTTCCCCACTCTGGCACCCCGACTCCTTTGGGGAGTTCTGCCTTCAACACACGACAGCAATCATAACCCAGTCATCATATCGCTTCTCACCAACAAACCTAGAAACCCTGTCGCACAAGAACTTCGATTAAACTACCGCAAAGCCAGCTGGATGGAATACTCTGCGCACATCGCGTGAAGTGATATAGACAACATCCCCGAAACCACGTCGGAACACGAAATCGTCGCCTAACTAAACGAAAAGTTTCAAGCCGCAGCCGCGGCAAGCATTCCCCAATATACCCCTTCAACCTTCTTTCCGAAACCATGGTGGTGCCGCGAGGTGCAAAAAGCAAGAGATAAGCGAAAAAGGCTATACTATGCCTACCGACGCGCACGGTCCCCCAGGAACAGAGTAGCGTGGAAAATGACATCTGCTGTATATCGAAAACTTCTAGTGGAGAAGAAACGTGAAAGCTGGGCTCAATTAGTCAAAACTATTAATCGAAACACTCACCTCTCCCAGGTGTGGGAAATAATTCGACGTATTTAGGGAAAACCCGAACGACCTTTTACCATCCTTTCCTACGGAGATAGAACTTTTTCTTCCAACGCGGAGATCGCAAGTAAACTAGCTCAAACGTTTAGCCAGATTTCGCAATCAACTAACTACACTGCTGCTTTCCAAAGGGAGAGGAACTTGCGAGAAAGCGAACATCTTGACTTAACTTCTAGAAACGAAGAGGCCTACAACAAACCTTTCTCCCCCACGGACGTTTCTCCCTCCATACACGTGAAACTTCACCTGGGCCAGACCGGGTACACATCAACATGATCAAAAATCTCCCAGTTGACGCTCGTGATTATTTATCAAGATTGTTCAACACTCTGTACTCAAACTCATTTTTTCCCGATCAATGGCGGGAATCTACAATTATCCCAATACCCAAACCCGGAAAATTCCACGGCGACCCACGGAACTATCGCATCATCGCTCATACCAGCGTTCTCAGCACGACCATGGAAAGAATGATAGATACACGCCTCGTCGACTACCTTGATATGCATGCAGGCCTGAACAGCATCCAGTGTGGCAGCCGCAAGCGCCACTCTACGGCCAACCACCTTGTAAGACTGGAATCTTACATTAGACAGGCATTTGTCCGCGGAGAACACGTGTTTTCCATTTTTCTTGACATGGAAAGAGCATACGTGACTGCCTGGAATTGTGGCATCATGAAGGATCCCTACCGCAAAGGGCTGAGAGGCCACTTACCACATATCAATCAATTCCTGCAAAATCGCACCTTCAGGGTTAAGGTCTGTGACACCTTATCACCATCCTATCCGCAAGAAATAGGCGTCCCCCAAGGAAGCGTCCTCAATGTCACTCTTTTTATACTCAAGATCGATCAGATAGCAAACATACTCCCGCGCGACGAAAGATTGCTTTCATCACTTTACGTGGACGACTTACAAATAAGCTACAGGCACCCTAGCCTCTTAACAATTCAACAGGAACTCCAGAAATGTCTAGAACTAGTCTGCAACTGGGCCTCTATAAACGGATTCAGATTCTCACTCCCTAAACCGACAAGCATGCACCTCACTCTCATGCCCGGCTTATACCTAATACCAGCCCCAAACCTAAACAACACTCCTCTGGTATATGAAAAATCAATAAAATTCCTCGGTCCTGGGTGGGACCATAAACTCACATGCGACCTCGTATAGCAGCCCTGGAGACCCGCTGTAATAAAACAGCTGGACTGATCCTCTCTGTAACATCCATGAAATTCGGAGCCGATATGGACACCGGCATGACGATATCCAGAACATTAATACGCTCGCGCATTGACTATTGAGCAATTGTTTACGGTTCAGCAGCCAAAACCACCCTAGAACCTCTCAATCATAGTAGATAACGCCCTGCGTATCATAACCTGTGCGTTCCGTTCCACACCCATCAAATCCCTGAACGTGCTTGCTAACGAGCTTCCTCTTCCGCTCCGGAGAGACAAACTCTCACTACAGTACTATTTCAAGACAAGGAGCTACATCAATAGCCCAGCATTCAGTGACGTCTCGAACTATCTTGATAAACGCCTCTTCGCAGCTAAAAAAGGATCATACGCCCACCATTTTCTCTACGCGTGAATAACTTACTGACCTCTCTGAACATCAGACTCAAAGCAATCAAGCCTTCATTCTCCTATCGCATTGTTCAAATCAACACACCAACGTGGATGATCAGCCCACCACTGGTCAACCTAGATCTGAAGACTTACCCCAAAGCAACAACCCCAACCAACACATATCGCCGAGAATTCTCACGACTACTCAATGAACAGTACTCTGAGCACTGCCATATATACACTCACGACTCGAAAACACCAGACGGAGTGGGAGCCGCTGCCATAGTTGAAGGGATCTCTCGTACGGCCACCCTACCCCACGAGGCCTCTATATTCTCTGCAGAGCTACATGCACTTGAACTGGCCATCTCCATTACAAAAAGCGACCGCCACCCTAAAAGTGTTATACTTTTAGATTCTAAGTGTTCTCACCCAGCTGTAAACTCTGCACTTTAATCACCCTGCCCTTAGAAAAATGCAACACGACCTATTCGCAATGTCCAAGGCGAGCCAGGTGGTCGAGTTCTGCTGGATCCCTGAACACGCAGGTTCCCAGTCATCAACTTACGCATAACATCACGATGGAACGACTCATGGCAACAAAGTGGACAAAAGATGCTTGCAGTTAAACCATCCGTGGGAGAATGGGACACCAGGTTTTCTAATAGGAGAGACCAAGTGTTCATTACCGTCTATGCACGGGACACACGTGGATAACTCACAACCATCTAATGGACGTATACATGGGACCGAACGCACCACCATGCCCCTGTTACCACCAAGAGGCAATCGGCGTGAAACACTTACTAGTAGATTGTGATCCGCTCGCAGCAGCCCGACGAGCCTTCTTGAGCCTTCCGTGCAACCTGCAACGCCTGCTCACAGAAACGGAACACCGGAAAAAAACTGGTCGCTTTCGGAAAACACACAGGCCTCTACGAAGTAGTGTAGAGGTAGCGAGGTCTGAATCATCTCTGATCCCGAACCCGCTATCCTCTCTGCGCACTAATTGCAAACTTTTACTTTAACTTCGTTCACGAAGCTGTGCAGAATAAACTGACCGTCGTGACACGTGAAGAAGCCTTCAGTGAAAAGGCGTTGGAGCTCCGGCAGAGAACGGAGGGAGCTGCTACCACTCCTCTACACAAAACCGACTGCGTCTGCTATGAACCTGCTCTTCATATTTGTTTTAGGTAAAATTCACTTCGTATCCATTGTTTAGCACGAGTTGTGTGTCCTAGGCCTACTCTGTACCCGCGTTAAAGTTATTCTTTTAAAATTGTTGAACTTAATTTACATATGTCAAATTTTCTTTGTAGCCGCATCAAGTGTGCTTGGTGCCCATGTCAAATTTGCTTTGCTGCTTTGTTAGACCAACTCCAACTGTGTTTAAGCCCACTATGACTGCGTTTAAACTGCTCCGAATCTATGTTCAACCTACTCTTAATCTACGCTGCACCTACTTCACCACTCTTCGACCGCCCTACGGGGGAGTCAGCATTAACTTCGCGTTGGGACTCCGGTGGAACATGGAAGCAAATACAAACAAACAAGCAGAGGTGGACTGATCTCCCGCCTCGACCTCGACACGAAGTGCTTGTTGCCGCCTCATGACCATACTTTTATCGCTTAAGTGCTAAGTTATGGTATGTTTGCGAGAACATCAGATGAGAGTGATTTGAGTCTTGCCGTCAGCCGCCTCATCTGTGGGAATTAGCTTTGTATCGGTACGACAGCGGCAAAAAAATCGTGTTAGATAATTTCCATAAGAAATACTATAAATGAATATTTCAACTTTAAGCAAATTTATATTGCGCTATTGGGGTCTCTATTTCTCATAGACAAATGATTGCTGCAAGCCGTTTCAGTATATTCAATATTTGTACAACTAACAATGATCAATTTAGTTTTCCGTTAAATTTAAATTAGGTAAAATCTTCTTGCGCTATTGAACATCCTATACAATGTGCTTCGAATTCTTCGCTACTGAACCTTCAATAGGTTACCGATACTTCACTATTGAATCTCCTATTTGTTGTAAATCCTTCGCTACAATGCCAACAATTTCTTACAGATCCTTCGTTATTGAATCTGCAATTTGTTTGATTATAATGACCCAATTATCGTATTATCCTAACGCTAACTTTTTTCTTTCAAAACATACATTTTGATAAGTCCCAATCTATTACGTTATTCCTGAAATCATTTTATACATTCAAAGTTAGTAGTCTTTCAACACAATATTCAAAGATGGCATGCTTAATAACGGATGAAGAGGTAATTCCCTCACATATAACAGTTAATTTCGTGGAGTTGATCTACAATGATGATTTACGTGGTGTCAGAGAGGTGAGACTCCCCATCACAGACCTCCCTGAAAGCCATGTATTCAACACTCCTCTAACAAAGGATAACCTCCAAATCATCTCTGCTAAAGAGTTTTACGTTATTAGGGGCAGCTCAGCTTGTTACCTAAGCAGTCCTCTCTCAATTCAAGCCCTGCGTTGTTTAAACCACACTGAACAAGTTGTCATTGGGAAATCCACCATCAACGTAGACACTCTGATTGTGCGCGTGAGGCAGAGAGAGTGGAAGTTTTACAGCAACATCAGCTTGGTCTGCAGTGGAGTGCTATTGAAAAAGTTAGGCCTTCGACTACAAGTCGTCACTGGAACAGTGGACGGAGCAGTGATGATGCTGAAGATATCCAGGACCACTGGAATGATTGAGATTACATGGAATGAACTGGACAGTGATTAACTCAGCAATAGAAATAATGAACTGTACAGTGATTAACTCCGCTCGAAATTTCATGGAATGAACTGGGCAGTGATTAACTCCGGTTGAGATTACATGGAATGAACTGGACAGTGATTAACTCGGCAATAGAAATTTTTGAGATCTGTTTGCCTTATAAGCCTATATCAACTAAATAGTTTTATCGATAATTTCAAATTAATTTTAATCAATCTTTTTTATATTCCCGAATTTTTAATAATCTTTTATTGAATATGGAATAAAACTGGATTTTGAATTTTCGAGTTTATTTTATTTACCTTATGCCTCTTAATTACTTGAAGCTCCAATTGACCTGTAATCCTCACGCTTTATGCAAGGAGATCAGCCGAGTCCTTCCACTGCACTCGGACCAACTTGTGCCAAATTTCTGCTCCCTACGTATTAAATGCACGATCTGAAGTAATAGTCAGCAGTGCAATTCACGGTCTGAAGTACTAGTCAGCAGTACAATGCAGTCTGAAGCGACAGTCATGGTAGTGCAAGGTACGGTCTAAAGCAATAATCAGTAGTTCAATGCACGGTCTAAAGTAATAGTCAGCAGTGCAATGCACAGTCTGATGCGACAGTCATGGTAGTGCAATGCACGGTCTGAAGTAACGTTCAGCAGTGCTATGCACAGTCAGAAGCGACTGTGCCCTACGGAGGATTATGCGATGACTCTCGTCTAGGCTCTGGTGGAAATGAAGCGCAAATCAAAATCGAATCTGAAGCGACAGTAGCGGTAGTACAATGCACAGTCTGAAGCGACAGTCACGGTAGTGCAATGCACGGTCTAAAGCGACAGTAGCGGTAGTGCAATGCGCGATCTGAAACGACAGTCACGGTAGGGCAATGCACGGTTTGAAGCGATAGTCACTGTAGTGCAATACACGGTCTGAAGCGACAGTCACGGTAGTACAATGCACGGTCTGAAGCGACAGTCCCTGTAGTGCAATGCACGGTCTGAAGCGACAGTCCCGGTAGTGCAATGCACGGTCTGAAGCGACAGTCCCGGTAGTGCAATGCATGGTCTGAAGCAACAGTCACTAGTGCAATGCACGGTCTGAAGCGACAGTAGCGGTAATGTAATGCGCGGTCTGAAGCGACAGTCACGGTAGTGCAATACACGGTCTGAAGCGACAGTCACGGTAGTGCAATGCGCGGTCTGAAGAGACAGTCACTGTAGTGCAATGCACGGTCTGAAGCGACAGTAGCGGTAGTGCAATGCACGGTTTGGAGCAATAGTCAGTAGTGTATTGCGCGGTCTGAAGCAACAGTCACGGTAGTGCAATGCGCGGTCTGAAGCGACAGTCACGGTAGTGCAATGCGCGGTCTGAAGCGACAGTCACGGTAGTGCAATACACGGTCTGAAGAGACAGTCACGGTAGTGCAATACGCGGTCTGAAGCGACAGAAGTGGTAATGTAATGCACGGTTTGAGCGACAGTCCCGGTAGTGCAATGCACGGTTTGGAGCAATAATCAGTAGTGCGATGCTCTGTCTGAAGCAATAGTCAGTAGTGCAATGCACGGTCTTGAGCAATAATCAGTAGTGCAATGCACAGTCGGAAGCGACTATGCCCTACGGAGGAGTGTGCGATGACTCGCGTCTAGGCTCTGGTGGAAATGAAGGGCAAATCAAAATCAAATCTGGAGCGAACGTAGCGGTAGTGCAATGCACGGATCGAAGCAACAGTCGCAGTGGTGCAACGTATGAGCCGGATCGCGTTGGGACTCCGGTGGAAAATGGAAGCAACTACTACTACTACGATCCGAAGTAACAGTCACTGTAGTGCAATGTACGGGCCAAAGCAACAGTCACAGAGTGCAAGGTACGGGCCGAAGTCGCTGTAGTGCAAAGTGTACACAGCGACAGAAAATTATTTAACGGTTTCGAGTTGATCTGAAAAGAAAACAGCTCATTTCTTTCTAGAATTGATTGAAATCCCTCGCGGTGCTCGTTTCGTCTCTCCAGATATTGTAATGTATATATATTTTTTCAGAATCTGTGCAATTAAAGTCATGCACCGAAAAGAAGTTTAGTTAATGATTTGGTCGATTAATGAATGATTCATATGAATAATTAAATGGGGTCTTGAGGTGGATGGATGATTATTCATTTTATAGATCATTAACACTTTATTTTAGTATTTTATTATTCCTTCTTGCTTGGGCTCTATTATTTTTCTCTGCCCTTTTTTCATGATGATCAATTTTGAATTGGGTATTGTTATTATAGGTATCGAGGTTGGTTGAGACAAGGTGACCCAGGGAGGGCAGGTTTTCGTGAGACCCGCGGGACTCGGGGACCCGGGGTTTCGAGAACCCGGGGGACTTAGGAGACCAGGTGAATCCACTTTGACCTTTCTGGGGCCCTTTGGGTTACCCTTGAGACCTTTCAGGACCTTTTTGAGAAACTGTGGGACCCTTTAGAGGCCCCTCTGAATCCTGGAACCTCTGCTCCCCCCTCCCAGCGCTGTAAAACCCATACGCAGAAAAATGTTTATGTGAGATGCTTTAGTAGAACAATTAACCATTACAGTCCGCAGACTGCTGGCGCAGAGGGCGAGGGTCGCGTCGAGGCTGGTCGAGGTGCGTCGAGATCAGTCGCAACATGTTGATTCTAGTCGAGTTGGTCGCGACGAGCCGAAACTGGCCGAAATTATTCGGGACAAGCAGAGATGAGCTGAGGCAAGGGGTCTCGGGGGACTCGAGGAGCTTGGGAAGACCCGGGAGACATGGGTCACCCTCCAGAATTCATCGGGTTCTTTTGCGACCCAAGGGACCAATGCCCCCCCCCCTTCGCACGCACCATCCCCTTAAACAATCTGTGCGAAATCAATAATCTGAGCAGTTTTTTTTGCCCCTGACGAGCCTGCTCTTACTTTCTTTTTCACGATCAGCAATATTATAATACAGGAGTATTTGTGCGGGAGTTCATGTTTGTGATTTTGTGAATGGGTATTTTTTCTTCAGTCTGTGCTCGCTCGCGCGTGCACTGACCATATGCAGTTTCTGGCGTTGACCTGGACTGCGCAGCTATAAAACGTTGTGACGCGTTGCGGTTGGAGTCTATCTAATCCGTAAAGCCATAGACCTTGTACCAATTTCTACGATGCTGTCTGTGCGCACTGTCGCGCGTGCATGTTATTCATGGAGTTCTGAGTGGTTGGAGGCGGGGATTCGTTTTGTCTGAGTCTTTATAAAATTAAATAGACCGCGTAGCTGTAAACATTGTGATGCGTTGCTGTTGGAGCTGACTTTGCCCGTGAAGCCGTGAACCTTGTACCAATTTCGACGATACCATCTGTGCGGTGCCTCGGTAAGCCATACACCCATAAACTTCACCCCTACTAGAGACTGCTTACCGCAAACAATGCGGTATTAGCCTCACGCTTCCTGCCCCATCTAGCACATCAGTTCACTGCGTTCATCACACATCCGTTCAATGCGTACCCCGCACATCACACCTGCACCGCAATTCATTGCGATCATCGCACTTCGCTCTTTGTAAGGGACGCCATACCGCTGCTGCTGGACATCATACCATCTGCTACGGGACATCGTACCGCTGATACTGGACATCGTAACGCTACTACGAGACAACGTACCGCTGCCACGGGACATCGCACCACTGCTGAGGGACATCATACCGCTACTACGGGACATCGCAGCGCTGTTACGGAACATCGCGCCGCTGTGGAACATAGTACCATCAACACACATCTCATTCAAGTAACCGGTCTTGTTTCAGTGCGTGTCTACGTGTATGTACTAGTCGATTCACACTCGAAAAGTACTTTCCTTTATTTTATTACCATGTGTTGACAATATCGACTATAGTGCTAATAGAGTGCGTATTCTGATTGTTAGGTGAAACTCATGTTGATGTTGTGATGATCAGGAACAGTCCCTCAAGTAACCTACTCCGTCTGTACCTTCAGACTAACGTACAGGATATTGTAATGACAAGGAACTAATCCCACTTGTGGCTTATTCTGTCTAGCTAACATCTGAAAAAAAAACTGTTCCACCCTGTCAAAACCAGTGTTATAGGTGTTCCAATAGCACGATTGCAAACCAGTGTCGTTGGTGTTCCATTAGCACGATTTCAAACCAGTGTTATTGGTGTTCCATTAGCACGATTTCAAACCAGTGTTATTGGTGTTCCATTAGCACGATTGCAAACCAGTGTTGTTGGTGTTCAAGGAGCACGATTTCAAACCAGTGTTATTGGTGTTCCATTAGCACGATTTCTATCCAGTGTTATTGGTGTTCCATTAGCACGATTTCAAGCCAGTGTTATCGATGTTCCATTATCACGATTTCAAAACAGTGTTATTAGTGTTCTATCAGCTAAATTTCTATCCCGTGTTATTGGTGGCATAGTAGCTCGATTTTTAAACTGTCATTAGTGTTCTATAAGCTCGATTTCTATCTTAACTAATTTATCTTTATTTCGGCTGTATTACCAGACTGTACTTTACCAATGTAACTGAGTGTATGAGCATACGGAATGTGAATATTTAGCAGCATAATTATAATTGAAAAACGTATTTCTGCACTGTTAGGATACCTCTGCATAAGTATAACTTGAAAACGTAATTTCGCCCTGTTAGGATACCTCTGTTAGGATGCAGCACTATTAGGATGGTGCTCTAGTTTGTTTATCTCATATTTTAGCTGCGCATGTGTTACCTGTCTGTCTAAAACAGTATTCAAGATGTTATTAGGATTCCACAATTCAACACTCTCAAATATGGCCGGCTCTTCGTAACAGAACCACAACCCGCATGTATTGGGTAATTTTTAATTTCTTTCTAAATTGCATCCGACGATAACGGGCATTCAACTCGCTCGCATTTGTATTAACCCCGTTTTAATTCCGTTTTCGAATCTTCTATACAACCGTCACAACCCTCATGTTTGAATTCCGTTTACATTCCGCTTTGGAATCGTCTATATAATCGTCACAACCCGTATCTAATTATTGGTAGTACATTCATATCTGCTATCTACAAGAAACCAGTTAAACCTATTATTCACATATCTGCTGTTTACAAGGATAAAGAACATAGCTGCTCACTCAACAAGTTCAAGATGACTCGTGCGATGAAACTAGAATGTGTAACCTGCCGCCAATCGTACACTCCCGAACTAATGTATGGTGGTAGCTCTTCTATGCACCCAACGCGTAATACGCCTCCAAACGGAGAGTGCAAAATAGCGAGCTGTAAATTCTGCCAACATGCCGAAGAGATTAAACAACTGAAAGCACAGTTAACTCATGCTTCCGGTGGCCCACACAACGCAGATGCAGTTAACGCCGATACAAGGCTGCTAGCTGTTGAATAAGAACTGAAAAGCATGCAAAAACAATTTGGCGAACTCAAAGATGTGATAAATAGCGAAATAGAATCGGGTAAATGAACTCCAAGTGCACTTAGACTCTGAACTGGCAAAGAAACTTGCAGTTCTAGACTCAGAGACCAACGATCGTATCAAATCGATAAAAAATAAGGTCAACAGTGCTGAGACACTCTACACAACTGTAGTAAACAGGCGGCAGGCAGTCAGTGGCAAAGCATCGCTGGTCGGGCGACAGTCCCGCCTCACCCGAACTGATACAAGCAACCGTTTCGATGTGTTGCCCGACAAAATGGACTCTCAAATCCCCGAGGAAATTATCGTGATTGGCGACTACAATGTCAGCTCATCAAACCAAATCAGCAAAAAGAAAGAGTCCAACTAAAAATACTCGGTAAACCAGACTTGAAAATTGACGATATCGAAGAAATAATTAAAAAGGAAAACATACCTTCTTCTAAACCAATCATACTACAAGTCGGGGCAAAAGACGTGATGGCGCAGACTGAAGAAACATGGGTAAGGTATAAAACCATGCTAACAAACTTCAAAAGATCGCACTCGAACATCCATGTCACTGGCATCCTGCCCCATCCAAACCAAGGTAGCTACAAATTGAGCAAGATGATATTTTTAAGCGATCGCATAGCATCGTTTTGCAAAGCACAACAAATCTCATTCTCGGGCCATTGGGAAACGACGATCAACCCCAAAAACTATGAATTCGATAGAATCACCAACAAGGCACGCATGAACCCGTCTGGGCTTGATACCCTTGAAAGCATCCTTCAGAATATCAGTGCTGGCCTTGGCACCGAAATTAAATCAAAAAACTTTCTTGACGCCAAACACAAGACTCCGCCATTACTGTCCAACAAAATAATCATCAGCCGCCGCCAGAGCAATTAGCAATCACGGACCCTGCAGTAACGATAGAGGAACAACCAACAAAAACAGTTGCACTACTAACAAAAAAGTCCATCAAAGTAACACAGCAGCCCTCGACCGCATCGACCGCAGCCGAAAAGTTTCTGACAGGATTTCGAGTCAAAATACTATCAAATGTTACTATGTAAACGCAAGAAGCCTCCGAGACATAATACACGAATTGGGAATCCTCGCAATTAACGATGAGATCGACATAATAGCCGTCACAGAATCGTCGATGAAATCAAGCACCAGAAATGATCTGGGCGAATACACTCCCGGGTTTTTCCCTATTTCACAAAGATAGACTAGGCCGTGAGGATGGAGGAATTTTGTTTCTCGTGAAAAACACTTTAAAATAATAGAAGTCCCCATTCCAAGCAGCAGACACGATATAGTTTCAATTCAAGTAGTCGGTAAACATACAAAGTGTCATATCACACTAGTTTATCATCCTCCCAAGAGCAACGTTGCAGATGATATCGATCTTCACAACACCCTCGTCGATGTGGTCAGAATACAAAACAGTATAGTACTTGAAACTTCAATATTCCCGACCTCGATTATGAAACAGAAGAATGTAGGGCCACTGGCCAACGCCTGATTGATTTTGCTGACGATAAGTTCATGACCCAAATGGTAAAGACACCTACAGGAGGTAGCAATATTTTTGATCTTATATTCAGTGCAAGAGACTCATGTCACGAACGTCGAAGTGGGCGAACCCCTCGGAAATAGCGATCACAACTGTATTCGTTTTATGATTGAACTCAAGTTGATAACGTCAACTAACTGCAAAAAAGTCCCTAACTTTAGATTAGCAAACTTTGATAGCTTAAGAGAGGCAATGGCGTCCGCGGATACAACCCTCGGACAAGATGTCAATCAATCGCTAAACAATTTTTTGAGTGCACTTCAAAATATTAAAAATGACCATGTCCCTCGCTAAAACAGGCGAACAGCAGTCAATCAGCCTAAGTACTGGAAAGGAGAGTTGCAGCGTCTTCAATCGCAAAAGAAAGCAAAGCACTCGAATAAACAGAAACACCCACACGACGATGCTGCAAAAAATGAGTACAAAATCAGCAGACGAATTTTTAAGACTGTCCAAAAACGTAAGAAAAAAGATTACGCGAATGAAATTGCGACCAACGACAAAACTGATCCGAAACTATTTTTCAGTTATACATCAAGCAAAAAAACTCAAAATCTGTAATTGGCCCTCTTGAAAATGATATCGAGGAGCTGGAAGCTGACGACACTAAAATGAGCGTCCTTATAAACAAATTTTTCTGTTCTGTATTTACGTTAGAGAATGCGGATATTCCTAGCCATGAGGATATCATAGCGCAAAGACAAATCAAAGCCCTCAGCACAGTGAACTTTACCCATACCGAGGTTATTAAATATATAGAAAAATTGAAAGTTACAAAATCTCCCGGTCCAGACAAAGTTCATCCCAGAATACTGAAAGAGACTAAGAGCGAAATTGCCGAACATCTAGCAAACATTTTCACCCAGTCTCTCACAAATGGCACCTGCCCTTCTCAATGGAAAGAGGCCAACGTCACACCAATTTTCAAAAAAGGGGACAAAATGTGTCCCGAAAATTACCGTCCAATAAATCTCACTTCAGTCATAGGCAAATTGATTGAAAGTTTGATCACGGATAAAATTACAGAATTCTTAGAATTAAATCAGTTAATAGTTAACTCTCAGCATGGCTTCAGACGCAATCTTTCATGTCTTACTAACCTGTGCTTTTTTTTAAGAATATAATTGAATTTCACGACGCGAAATCTCCGATCGACATCTTTTACCCTGACTTTCAAAAGGCTTTCGACAAAGTTCCTTACAAACGCTTGGTTAGTAAATTGCACAGCATCGGCATTCGAGGTGAGCTCAATAACTGGATAAAATGCTGGCTCACGGACAGACGGCAGCGAGTCGTACTTAATGGAGCTTCCTCCAATTGGGGTAAAGTTACAAGCGGCATGCCTCAAGGATCTGTGTTAGGTCCAGTTCTCTTCATAATACTCATAAATGATCTCGACAGTAACGTACTCTCGAACATTAGTAAGTTTGCAGACGATACCAAGCTAGCAGGAAAAGTGCAAACCAAAATCGAGTGCGAGCAGATCCAATCAGACTTGAGCAAAATTGTTGAATGGTCAGAAAAGTGGCAAATGAAATTCAATATCGACAAGTGTAAAGTTATGCACATTGGTCACCAAAACCCTAAACTCAAATATTCAATGTCCGGAAACAAACTGATGCCCGTCACCGAAGAGAGAGATCTAGGTGTCATAATTAGTAACAACTTGAAAAGCACCAAGCAATGTAACGATGCAGCCATAAAAGGCAATAAAATGTTAGGCATGATATCCCGCACAATCTCGTACAAGAGCAGAAATAGT
>SDVV010011632.1:0-15773 GCA_016164225.1 Gammarus roeselii | reverse complement strand
GTAATTGAAATATTCGGAGCAATTCCCGCGGAGTACGTTATGGTCCTTCAACTTTGTCTACGGACCTTTTGCTCTTGAGCAATTCTAAGGAAAAATACCACATTTTTGAGGTGGATCTGAAATTACCATTCAGAGTGCAAGCAAAAGTGGTATAATGATGTCGTTCAGGTTACCAACTGGCATAGGGAAGAGAATCCGTGTTCAGCTGGTTTCAGAAAAGCTTCGATAACGAATGTACCTAAGTCCCCCGTCACAAGCCTTATTTCAATTGGCGGCGGCATGACATTAAAAAAAAATCTTAGAAGTGTCTTTCCTGGCATCATGATATGAAATGAGTGGATGTATTTATTGATTCATGAATCCAAAAATGAAATTTCTAAGAGCATGATAAGTAAAATCAGGTCTTCTCCGTCAATTGAACTGTCAGGACTAAAAACGCTATCGACCGAGCACAACTCGTACGTCACAGCAGTGGAGACGCGTCCTGATCATACTACTAATAAGCGCATTTCGGAGAGGTGAAGGGAGCTCGTCACCCGCCTCCCTTCACCCCTTCGTTCCCTGTATCACACCCAAGCTACTCCACGGATGCTCGTGAGGAATAGAGAGAAATCAGCGAAGGAGAACGGCACGTTCAGTGTCTTTCGAAAAAAGTGTAGACGAACCACATTTTGAGGTAATGGAATTTAACGGGAATTTGCGTTGATAAATCAATACAACTCGATTATGTTCATCCATAGCAGCCGTTTTCTACCATCAAAGAGAAGGTGCGTCAGAGCAGGAGGTCACGGGAGGGTGCGCAGGCGCATAATCGGCCACAGTCTCAGGGACGCTGCGGGAATAGCTAGATTGGAACACCATCCAAGATGCTTAATCCACATTGATGTGAATTTATATTAGATGAGCCGCTGAAGCAGCGATGGCGATCAGCTGTTTTTGTCCCGCTGTAGCAATGAGCAGCAGATGCAGTGATGGCCGTCAGCTCTTCAACTCCCGCTATTGCAATAAGCTCTTGATACAGGAATGACGGCCAGCGGCATCAATTCTGCAGTTGCAGTGAGCAGCTGATGCGGTGATAGAGATCAGCTTTTGAAGCCCTGCTGTTGCAATGAGTAGATGATGCGGTGATGGAGATCAGCTTTTGAAGCCCTGCTGTTGCAATGAGTAGATGATGCGGTGATGGAGATCAGCTTTTGAAGCCCTGCTGTTGCAATGAGTAGATTATGCGGTGATGGAGATCAGCTTTTGTAGCCCTGCTGTTGCAATGAGTAGATGATGCAGTGATGTAGATCAGCTTTTGTAGCCCTGCTGTTGCAATGAGCTGATGATGCAGTGATGGATATCATCTTTTGTAGCCCTGCAGTTGCAATGAGTAGATGATGCAGTGATGGAGATCAGCTTTTGTAGCCCTGCTGTTGCAATGAGCAGATGATGCAGTGATGGATATTAGTTTTTGTAGCTCTGCTGTTGCAATGAGCGGATGAGACAGTGATGGAGATCAGTTTTGTAGCCCTGCTGTTGCAATGAGCGGATGATGCAGTGATGAAGATTAGCTATTGTAGCCCTGCTGTTGCAATGAGCAGATGATGCAGTGAAGGAGATCAGCTTCTGTAGCCCTGCTGTTGCAATGAGCAGATGATGCAGTGATGGAGATCAGCCTTTGTAGCCCTGCTGTTGCAATGAGCGGATGATGCAGTGATGGAGATCAGCTTTTGTAGCCCAAATGGTGCAATGAGCGGATGATGCAGTGATGGAGATCAGCTTTTGTAGCCCTGCTGTTGCAATGAGTGGATGATGCAGTGATGGAGACCAGCTTTTGTAGCCCAGCTGTTGCAATGAGCGGATGATGCAGTGATGGAGATCTGCTTTTGTAGCCCTGCTGTTGCAATGAGCAGATGATGCAGTGATGGAGATCAGTTTCTGTAGCCCTGCTGTTGCAATGAGGAGATGATGCAGTGATGGAGATCAGCTTCTGTAGCTCTACTGTTGCAATGAGCGGATGATGCAGTGATGGAGATCAGCTTCTGTAGCTCTGCTGTTGCAATGAGCGGATGATGCAGTAATGGAGATCAGCTTTTGTAGCCCAGCTGTTGCAATGAGCGGATGATGCAGTGATGGAGATCAGCTTTTGTAGCCCAGCTGTTGCAATGAGCGGATGATGCTGTTGTGGTCCTGCTGTTGCAATGACTTCCTGTTGCAATGAACAGCTCATACAGAGATCGAGGTAGGCTAGTTTAGTACTGCTGATGTAACGAGCCGTTGATGTTTGTGATGACGGTCAGCTGCTGTAGTCCTGCTGTTGAACCGCTGATGCACTGATTGCGGTTAGCTGTTCTAGTCCAATAGTAGAAACACGTTCTCATTGAATAACTTATACAGTCACTAATCACGGAGACCCAGCTTACGAGGACTCCCTTCATCATCTCACTAATGGCCCTTGTTAAAACATGATGGTAGTCATGCACTTCTCAAAGAGCTCTTTGACGTAGAAGGAACACTAACAGATGATGACGGTTGCTGAAGTGAGAGTTTTATTAATTGTCTCTTCAGTCAAAGCCTTACTTCCTCCTCATTGCCTGCACAGTTAAACCAACAAATCATCAGCAACTAAACAATCAGAGAGAAAGAACTAGGTTTCGAAACGATTGAAAAGTAATATATCAGAAGACCAAACGTCCCTAGTGCCGACGGGCTGGTTAGAAGAGCTCCGGGCTTAATAACACTGCAGGCACCGTCACATACACCTGACCCTCTCTCCACCGAGTCACGAACAGTAAACTACTTAATTCTGGCGTCCTGGCAGATGGCAAGATCAATTTTATAAGTAAATAGGCTTAATTTGCAGCAACAGCTACGACAAGATGACAGCTTTGCTTCGGAACCTAGAAAAAATGAGCATCGTAATAGCCCCAACCTAGGATATTATAAATCTTGCCTGCCCTGTTATTACAACTTTAACTGCATCAAATCTCAGTTAGCCTGCTGCCAAGTAATATGCGCTGTTGATCAGGTTGCAACAACAAGAAGCCAGCAGGTCCTAGCTTTTATTGGCACAACGTCAGCCGGTATCCGTTTGTGCTCAGGGATATACAATATTCTAAGTTGGTGCTATTACGAAGCCAATTTCTCTTAGGTTCTGCAGCAAGGATGTCAGCGCTAACCGACCGAATACCCCCTGATATTCTCTGCCGCCAATCCCCAACTGTGATCAGCAGACGTCATTGAAGCGGACCGTGCAGTTACCTCAGTGGGATGCTGAAAATAACAATGACATATTAATAATCTTCAATGATTAAACGAGTGAAGGTTATAGCGTAAATAATGAAAATGTGAAGATTGCTTATACGGCGAGAGAATAGAGGCAAGGTTAGTGGGTACGATGCGATGAGGAGGTAAGGACACGGTAATGAGACACGGACCTGTTGAAATGAACAAGCAAGAAGAAATGGGGACACATGAAGGAGGAGAATCACGGTGTACATTGCAGGTAAGATGGACTCAGAGGGAGACATTCACAAATCAAATGGAAACTAAACAAACGATTTTGATAAAAATGACTAATTCGTCATGACGCCCTCTGGATCTGCTTTATTGATGCAGCACAGGTAGTTTTTGGGAGCCTCCGTTCAACTGCGACGTACGATTGCTTTTGTGAGGCACAAAATTATCAGGTGTTCTATATTTAAACGGCATTACTGAAGCGGTTGTCAAATGAACCACAAGTTGTCGAGCAATTTGGACATTGAAAAAACATCATCCTTGAAATAAACTGAAAACTGCTCGTTTGAATTCGGGTTATATCGTGAGGAGCTTGTGAATATTAACAGCACGTTCAAACGTCCAGTACTGAGAAATATTAGTCCTGGTCAGGCTGACCACTACCATTAGCCCTCTTTCAGATCCAGCCTTGTCCCCCATCGATCGCTGGATCATAAATCAAGACTTTTCACCATACGTGCCCCTAAACGCAGTTCAAAGCATAAATATATTTCCCAGAACTCATTGTATGCCATTGTGTTGTGCTAGGAGGCTCCACCGGCTGGTCAGAGGTGGGGGGGGGGCAGACTATCCCCATCAGGACGACCAGATATGGAGCAAAAAATGCAATGGGAGTTGATGGGCAGGGAACCGATGCGAATATTGACCGGTCATAGTTAACACAATGTAACCGTCAGGGAACGGGTTTCTATTGTATCTTCAACCGCTACAAAATGTGTTTTATTCTGTACCCTAATGTGTAGGATACTGTTTCTGCAGCGCATATTGAATGACTTGTAGGGAAGGTACCTCTGCAAACATTCGCTTATAGGCGCTGATCGCGTTCAGTTTATATCACACTCATTGCACTGTTCTATATATATTTAAATTGTTGGCAGAGACGAAATGTCTGTAGGCTGTCGAGGTTTTGACATAGAAGATATTTTGTCGCAATAAAGGCCTCCCAATTAACGTGATAGCGGACAAAATGAACAGAGTGTATCTTGCTAGAAGGATTCGCTTGTGTCTCCCAGACACGCGCCTCTCGCTGCCCCGACCGAGTTTACTCAACATGTGTGAAAATTTGTCTGTTTTTCATTGCGGTCCTCTGTTCAACATCAACTGTACGGTTGAAGTACTGCCGCTGGGTGTAATAACCCAACCTATTGTGCGAAATCAGCCCAACCACTGTATGAAGGAAGCACAATCGCTGTCAGGAAGACGAATGACCGACTGTGAGCAGGTGTAACGGTTTGACGGCGACAGAACAAAAACCACTGGATGAAAAAAGAATGGCCAGTGGGTGGAGGATAGGAAGAGCAGACACCGGGAAAAGGGAAGAACAGACACTCAGCAAAATAAGAACGGGCTCGGGGCAAAAGAAGTGTAACCAATGAACGAAGAAAGTAAATCAATTCGGTGAACGAAGAATAATTACTGGACAAAAAAACGCCCCATGGCACGAGAAGCACTGCCATTGTATCAATTAAGAGCAGCCTCTAGTTGGATTGCACAGAGCTCCTCTTCGATGGAAGCATTTACACTAGACAAAGTTATCATTGACATTCGTACTTTGTTAGATCCAGCTGGCTCTTCGTGAAATGCATCCACCAGCTGCTAGATACGTCTATCACAGCAAATGGATAATTTCTTGAAGATTGAGAGAATTTATTATTAACAATTACGATTGCGTCAGTTTAACCCTGCAATGAAGGATAGTGGAATTATAGCTCCTACGTGCAGAGCCCTCTCTTGAAGCAGCCAAAGACTTTCGCTGGTAAGGTAGCCGATGAGAGTTATTTAGCATAGTATTATCATCTATTATTCAACGTTCTATACTAAATGTTCCTTTCCTACATGGAACGATCCGTTTTGTTCTATCCACGTTGCGACATTCGTGATTGTCAATTGTGTTGCCTTCAATTTGAGACAAGCTGCTACTGTACTTCCCGTCGGGAGTTAATTATCCGAGGAAGAAAAAACGTGTGTCCTATCACAGTTGATTACGAAGATGTGGGATGGAAAGCGATAATTCTTCTTCCAAAATTGAGTCCCTGAAACCCGTGTTCAGAATTTGGTATTCCACATTTCTTTCATTAACAATGATTATTGTTTCACTCCCTTGCTTTAGGTCAGAAAATAGCACAATTTTTTCTTAAAATCGAATAGCCATCCCGCATGAATGATCTTTCATTTTAATCCGGCAGCATATACCTTTACAAATACCACGACCTTACAAGGAAACGCCCGGTAGTTGGCGTGACCGGGGATGGCCTGTGAAAATACGTAATCTTTTGTTATGATGCGATACAGGCCTAATCTCATCTTCGTAATCTTGACACTCAAATATCCTTTCTCATTGGAGATATTTATCAGCAAATCATATCTGATTATTTTCTTACATTGTTTAGGATGGTAACATATTATAATACATCCGAGTAAAGAAAATGGTTGATAAAAACAGGGAAAATTTGTACGGATTGTTCTTTCGTATTCATTATAAACCGAATGAAGAGAAGCATACCAAATGAAAATATTGACAGGCTTTGCAAATTGTACCAAAGCTGACCACTTAAGGGGCGCGTCCGTAACTTATTCAGCTACAAGACCATGTGACGAACAGTTCATGTAGATTTGCAGAGAAACACACCATTTTAAAACAATACAGATTATATTCTGCCTAATAAAAGCAGAGCATTCATAGATACTCTCAGAGCATCAGCCACCTCAACGTCACCAGACGCCTTACGCGAGCCAAGGCTCGTGTTTGCATGGCAGCCTCCAGTGCAAGTATAATCGGATTACCGAACAGCTTTGGGACAAAACAAACACATTAAGCAATGGCGGCGCTGGTAAACTGAATACCGTACGAGAGGGAACATTGGCGTGTGAGAGAGGGTGAGTTATGTGTTAGACTCGCCACCTGATGAAATGTGGAATGGTAAGGTGGATACTAACGCTGGGGATTGTTTTGGTATAGGTGCTTGTTTCTATTAAATAAGACAACATATTCCAAAGATCCATGAGTTTCTTTGACACGGATCTCAGAGCTTTTACTGTTCATGACTTACGCAGCTATCTTTCTTAGGTGGATACTGAGGCATTTATCCTAGGTGATCAGGCAGTGTTGTGAGCCCGATGCATGAAATGGCTAGGCTTAGGTGTGCGTGGTTTTGTGGTCCTAACATTTGTGCCAGATCACATATCTGTCCAGCTTCTGTACTTCAGAGGGCTGTATCCAGTTATAAAGTTATCTGAGCCTTCATTATTGTTCAAGTTCCTTCAAAGTATTGAGAAAATGTTGATTCTTTATCCGCACAAAGTTAGTTGATCAGTAACAAGAAATAAGAATAGTTAAACCATGACAAAAAATCGATCAAGGCTTTTCCAGCTTAAAACGCAGCATCAAAAAACTTGCAACCATTTATCGCATAAAAACTTCAAAGTGAACTTGGTTAGAGGTCTTGTTGTTAAGTTTTAATATATTTCGAAGAAACAATATTTATTCCTTCCTTAATTTTTTTTAACCAACGTAATAGAGAGTTAACTTTATATTGAAAGGTCATATCTGGGTATTCGAACCCGTCAATACTATTGTTGGTAGTCTATAATGTATGAAGGTGGCAGAACAGGTGTTCTCCCTCACCCCCCTCCGCCATATTAATACCTGCCTCAGCGATAAGTACTACTTTACGCGCAATATTCCCACGCAGCGCATTCGAACACCATTTGCTCGCCGGGTGGCGTGGGTGGGGCCCTGCAGAGTGGAGAGATGGGTTAGTAGATAGTTGCACTAAGAGGCAAGGTAGGTGAACAGTTTAATTGAGCTAGAAATGTGTACAGCTTGCACAGCTAGGAAAGGTGTATCGGGTTTCGACATTATTGTGTTTATTGCCCTCGGTGAATTTACTTTGAAGAACGATGAAACGCCTCGTCGAGGTGACCATACTATTGGCGTGACCACCGCATTAGGAGTAATGAAGCTCACATTCATGAGGGCGAGCCTACTGACGCAGACATGACATTCATTGTTGCAATAGTATCTAACTGTGTTCCTATTCTTTTTATTGTCCCTGGAACAAGGCTCCTCTATTGCAGCCTGATTTCGGTAGCGGTATTTAATGCTGGAAGTTATATTTGTTTTGTGCGAAGATCTCTAGCAGCCTCAATGTAGGGAAATTGAAATGTATTGTAACGCAGGGTAATTTATTGTCGACCTCTTCCTGGACTCAGAACTTGTATTTTTACAATATAATCGTATTGACGGTTAGTCTACAGATGTGATTCGTTCTGATATCAACCATTTTTTGAGTCATTATAACCATAAGCTCCCTTTGCTCGGCTTCTCGCCAGCTTTTGGTCCACGGATGTGTGTCCAATTTCGAGATGCCAGTGCAACTCTAAATATCTTCGACTGCCACTGGTAAACCTTGTACGGTTTTCCGTTCGTCTACTGCGGAACCTTCACAGGCAATTGAGTTGCTCTGTTTTGAGTCCAAATAATTTTTTGGAATTCTTATTTGATCAACTTCGACCATTATCTGTCTATATTATTAGTTTAATAGTTGCATTTATTGCCCAGTCGTACTGTTACATTTGTCCAAAATCCCTATTTTTGAGTTGGAAGCCCTCATGCAATCTAACCATAAAGGTCACTTATCCGCAAAGAGGTTGGTTCATCATTGCGAGCATTCGAAGAGACGTAGGCGATTATAAGGCGGATCTAAACCATTCATGATTCATACCTGAAGCGCGAGAGAGCATGCCCCGATAGTATAATCCTTCATTCCTCGTCCACTCCTCTCCTACCCCTGGTAGCTGAATGCTTCATCGTAGGAGAGTGCTCAACACACTAAATATCCGTATTTAATACATCTGTTCATGCTTGCCTAATATACAAACAAAAATAAATTCCATCAGACCATACAGGAGAGTGAAAATGCGGGAACAGAAAAGTATTTATCTCAGCGTGCTGTGACAGGAGAGAGACTTTCTTA
Organism: Gammarus roeselii; assembly: GCA_016164225.1. Lineage (NCBI taxonomy): Eukaryota > Metazoa > Arthropoda > Malacostraca > Amphipoda > Gammaridae > Gammarus > Gammarus roeselii. The sequence goes on along the minus strand of SDVV010011632.1, from coordinate 7,299 downwards.
GGGTTTGGGCAGACAGTTTGTAAGCGATTAACAAAATACATTGAATGACGTTGTATTGATGTAGTTTTGATTAATATGCATCGCGTTTATGATCAGTACTTTTATAAGTCATTGGCAACTGGAGTCCACCTCCCCGAAAGTTTCGTCAGATCTTAGATTATACGTAGTCCTTATACTGGCACCAACTTTACTAAGGTTAATCAGAGAGTGAAATACAACTCTGACCGAGGTATACTAATATTTGTTTTAATCCAATATTTGAGACGCTGGTCGTATGGATACTAAGTGATCATTTGGTTGGTGATAATTGATCAATCACTCTGTAAATCTCACATTAAAAATGCTGATCAGGTGGATTAAGAAGTGATGATTATATTGTCGATGAATAATCAATAACTCTGTCCGATAGAAGACAGGTGAACAGTTCGAGTCTCGATCGTCACAAGCCCAGTCAACAGGAGTGATCAGTGCGTCCGTCACTGCTGATGCCAGGGGTTCTTCCTTATTAGCTAATCCCGGCAAAACTTATAATTTTGACCTCCCGAAATTTGATTTTGTCAAAATGGTTCACGACTTCGCACCGTGCCGCGCCCCCACTTAGCGTCTTGAGATGCGTGCACTAAACGGATCATGCTCTCCTCGACTATGAGAAATTTCACTCTTTAGGTTGTTGTTTTCTCATTCAGTATTTTGTTTCGTCGATCCCATGAAACGATTTTATCAGGGAAAAAAGGACTCCTCGTGGTTTCAATATTTTCATCCTGCGAGTGCACCTCGCAGTGCATTACTTGGGCTTCGCGGTGCACGGCTTGCGCCGTGCCTCATATAGGCTGCTTTCACGTGGCCGCTGTAAAGCGTCACCTTCATATGCTTCGCATGTTTGAGCAGTCATAACGATGCGGCCCTTGTGAGAGCGGCTTCATCCAAGCAAAAACATTTAAGCTATAGTATAGAGATAATTAACTCATGGTAGCAGCTATAACAATTCAGCGATACAATGGTAGCAGGTCTCATGGTCAACATGAACCGGACGGCAAAAACATTCAAACTTCAGCGGCAGGGACGCACCAGGGGATGCCGGGACGCTGCAATCGGTGACATCCCCCGACCGTTTTAGTTCATCTTAGGTTAGTACTAAACATTTGTATTGTTTTCGTGGAGGTAACATTGTTAATGAGACTCATTTGGACTCGTTTATATCACGTTCTTTTTTACCCAGAGGGAACAGTCAGGTTTACAACGTCAGATGCTACCTGATTCACGTAGTTGCTTTACATGCTTGGGCAACCATCTGCGTGTGTCATGTTTTGATCGACGTATTTTACGATCAACACGAGTTTCGTATTTCACGATCAACGCATTTGACGATCTGTATATTTCATGTTCTGCATACTTTTCGACCAGCGCATATCACGGTCAACGATTATTTCGAGTAAACATTTCTCTCCGTGCGGAGACGAATTGAGAAAAATAAATGCATTAAATAAGTACTTGTTGTTCTACTGATTGTTCTGGCCTCAGGAGCAGCACGATGTTATGGCACAGATCATTCTATGATACTGGGACAAACATCCTACATGACTGTCCTAGAAGGACCATGGTTTGTGTGTTATGTTACACTGAGACTAGCATACGAACCAAACTCACTCCACTGTAACATATTGGTGTCACATAGATAGAAAAAAAAATTGTTTTATGGATGTGAACGATTTTGAAATATCGTTGCTGTTGAGTCGCCTGCAATAAGTCTGTTTGTCATAGTAATTGAAATGTTCGGAGCAATTTCCGCGGAGTAATTAATGAGCCTGCAACTTGGTGTGCGAATGCTTTGTCCTGGAGCAATTTTAAGGAATAAATGCACATTTCTGCCACGGATCTGAAATTACCATTTAGAGTGCAAGGAAAAATTGTAATATGATGTCGTTCATGCTACCATTTGGAATAGGCAAGATAAACCGTGTTTATGTTCTAGACAGAGATTGATAACGAAAGCATTAAAGTCCCCGGTCAGCAGCCCTACCACAATCGGTGGCGGAGTGAAGTATGAAAAAATCGTAGGATCGTTTTCTTGGGCATCAAGAAATAAAATGAGCGGATGTTGAAATAACGAGGCAGGTCTAACAGTCTCTCATGACTAAAAAATGCGATCGACCGAGCACATACTCGACCGTTACAGCATGGGAGACTAGTCCTGATCATACTATTCAAATGCTAATACCAGAATGCACGATGTCAGCGTGTTCAACAAGCGCATTTCAGGTTTGATCTTTCTCTCCGCCATAAGTAATGATTCAGTCCCCCTTTGTCTCTCGCCTCCCTTCCCCCCACCGTCTCTTGCCTCGCACCCGCGGGGCCAATGAAGGACTAAATAAATTCCGCGGATGCCAGTAAGGAAAAGAGAGAAAACAACGATAGGAAACGGCGTTTTCAATTTCTTTTGGGCAAAGTTTGGACAAAACAGCACTTTGAGGTAATGGAATGGAAGTAGAATTAACTAACGTTATTAGTAAATCTAAACATGGTCTACGTCAAGCAGTTTTGATTGCAATATATGTATTGATCTATCAATCCAGGTCGATAATGCTTATTAATAGCAGCCAGTTGCTACCAAGATCTGGAAGTTGCGTCAGATCAGGTGGTCACAGAAGGATTTGGAGGCGTCTAATTGGCGACGGTCACATGGACGATGGGGGTTTATCTATGTTAGATCACCATACAATCTACTCAAATCAAAAGGAATGTAAATTAAGTTTAAGGTAAATTTGCGATTTATCGTGATATTGCGGGCTGCAACCACTGCCACTCCATAAACCACTGCGTTTATGGAGTGGCCGTTAACTATTTAAGAGACCGGCCAGATTGTTTCACTCGGGGTCAGGTAGGCTAGAACCTACACCCCCCGCTCCCAAAGTATGTCTATTGTGAGGAGAGCCCGACTGGCTACCCACTCAACCACCGAGTTGCTGATGTGCATCTATATCATATGAGCCGCTGTTGCCTTGATGGCGGTCAGATGTTGTAGCAATACTGTTGCAACAAGCCGCTGACGCAGTGATGGCGCTCAGCTGTTGTATCATTTCTGCTACAATGAGCTGCTGATGCAGTAATGGCGGTTGACAGTAAGGGTTCGCCATTATCAATGAGCTGTCGATGCCGTGATGGTGGTCAGCTGTTGTACACCAGCTGTTGCAATAAGCTGCTGCTTCAGGAATGAAGGTCAGCGGCTTCGGCCCTGCAGTTTTAGTGAGCAGCTGATGCAGTGATGGTAGTCAGCTGTTGTACACCAGCTGTTGCAATAAGCTGCTGATTCAGGAATGAAGGTCAGCGACTTCGGCCCTGCAGTTTCAGTGAGCAGCTGATGCAGCGATGGATATAATTGTTGTAGCCCAGCTGTTGCAATGAGTGGACGATGAAGTGTTGGCCGTAAGTTGTAGTGGTCCGGCATACGCAATGACCTCTTGTTGCAATGAACCCATGATGTAGTTACAGTGGTAGGCTAGTGTAGTACCGCAGTTGTAACGAGTCGTTGATGTTTTTGATGACGGTCAGCTGCTGTAGTCCCGTTGCTGCGACGAACCGCTGTTGCTGTGATAGCGGTCAGCTGTTTTGGTCCAATAGTTTTTGCACATTGTCAATGAATAATTTATACAGTCACTATTAGATAAGGGCAAGTTTTCACTGACTCCCTTCATCATCTGACTAATAATCCTTGATACAAAATAATAATAGTCATGCACTACTCTGGGAGCTCTTGGTCTTAGAGGAATACTAGCAGATGATGACTTGCTGAAGTGAAAGGCTTATTAATTCTCCCTCGAGCAGAGCCTTACTTCCACCCTCATTTCAAGCGCTCTTAGCTCAATAAATCATCAGCAACTCAACGATCAGAGAGAAAGAACTGGATGCGAAATGCTGAAAATTAAGATATGAGAGAAATCTATCGCCGCTGGTGACGAAATGCTGGTTTATATGAGCTCCGGGCCTAATAACTCGGCATGCACCGTGACCTATCCCTGCCCGTCTCTCCATCGAGTCAAGAACAGTAAACTAATTGTTTCTGGCCTCCGGCAGATGGTAAGATGAATTTTATTCACATATGTGTTTAATTTGGGAAATGAAATTTACACTCCATGATGGAAGAAGAGAAAGATTGGAGCATTTAGCCGAGTTGTTTCAGTCATTCATGACTATTTTTTAGTATCTGATAATTCAATTAGTCAAGCGTTAAGTAATACAATGAATTAGTCCTACTAAACTTTTGATATCGACATGAAATATAAATAATCAAAATTAAAAGTTATAGTAGAAGCATTGTTACCAAATAAATTCAAACAAATTGGCCGCAGTTAAATCCATCACTTCTACCAAGTCCTCACCACTACCTCTCCTGTGACCCAGAAGATCGCCTCTCACAAACCAATGCACGCCATTAGTCCCAATTTCCCAAAGAAAGTTCTATTCACCCTGCAATACAACTTGGGAGAAGTTTCCACTCAAATCTCCTCGTTCAGTCTTCTATAAAAAGTTCTCTCGAGTGCAACGATTTTTTTGTTTGCCGTTATAACTGTTTCCTGGAAAAGTTATGGACTGGGTCGGTCGAAAGTTTTGGGCGTCGTGGCTGCAACAGCTAAGGACAGCTGACGTTCTCGATGCAGCAGCTAGGGAAAAAATTCCATGGCATCGTTGCTGTTACAGCAAATGCAAGCTGATTAGTTGTCGCAACAGCTCAGGAAAGTCTTACGAAAGCCTTGCTTCTACCGCTATGGCTAGCTGACATCGTTGCTGTAACCGCTTGGACCAGTTGATATTATTACATATAATGAAAAAGTCGTACATAGTTTTTATTGGCATCAAGAAATAAAATGAGCGGATGTTGAAATAACGAGGCAGGTCATCCATTACATAAAAGGTAAACTGCCATCGTTGCTGTAACCTATCGGGTCATCTGACTTACTCGCGGCACCAGGTACGGAAAGCTGGCATCCATGCTGCTTCCTCTATAACGCGAGTAAACAAAAATTCTACAGATACAGACATGAAACATACATGCAGAATTTCGTTGAAAAAATTAGTGAGTTATGGGCATGTGGTTAAGTAATTTACTACAGTGATTTTATTTGAAAGTAATTGTGCACTATTATTTAATTTAAAATCAATTTTAATATTTATTTTTATTGCATTTGATATTCAATCTTTAGGAATGATCGCGTGGCACTATCCGCTACTGAGTTGTCCGGCTTTGCTCAGAGATAAGTTATGCAACAAGCGGGGTTCGAACAAAATTTTCTTAGGGTTCGAGTTTGGGGAATGATTGTACATCAGAGGGATAAAAATGGTGGTATAGGCAGACGGAATGCCGGATGAAAAAGGTGACTTTGAAATATTTTGGTTACCAGTAAATCGGAACAATATTATTACCGAATTCACGAATTATTTTGTAGATATTCTTACAATTTTTTTAAAGAAACAGGTCCCAACAATGGAACAAATATTTCTGTTTCAGTGCCAATTGGCAGCCCTGTTGGCAGCCCTGTTATTACAACTTCACGTACATCAAATCTCAATTAGCCTTCTGCCAGCTGATATGCGATATAAGCCAAGCTGCAACAACATGAAGCCAATAGGTCTTAGCTTTTATTGGCATGACGTCAACCGGTATCCGTTTGTGCTCAGGGGTACACAATATTCTCAGTTGGTGCTATTACGATGGTAATTTCTCCTTGGTTCTGCAGCAGGGATGGCATTGCTTCCGACCGAATGTCCCTTGATATTCTGTCAAGTCCAATCCCCAAATGTTATCACCAGCCGTCGTTGAAGCAGACCATGCAGCAACTAGTAGTTGAATGCTGAATATAATAATGGAATATTTACTATCTTCATTAACTAAACGAGTGAAGGTTATAGCGTGAATGGTGAAAATGGGAAGATTACGGATACGGCGAGAGAGTAGAGGCACGGTAATTAGGGTACGATGCGATGAGGAGGTAAGGACACGGTGATGAGGGATGGGCCCGTTGAATTGTGCAAACAAGAAGGTATGAGGACACCTGAAAGTGGAGAATCACGGTGTACATTACAGGTAAGGTGGCCTCAGAAGGGAAAATTTCCAAATCAAATCGAAACTAAACCAGCGATGTTGATAAATATGATTGATTCGTCATGCGCCCTCTGGATCTGCTATATTGATGTAACCCAGGTAGTTTTGGCAGAGTCTTCATTCTAACTGTGGCGTATGAATGCTTTTGTGAGGCACAGAAACATCAGGTGTTTTATTTCTGAATGTCACCACTAGAGCTGTTATCACATGTACCACAAGTAGTAGAGATATTAGGAGCAATTTGGACATTGAAATGTCAACACCTTTGAAAAAATACTGAAAACTGTCTCGTTTCACCTTAGGTCATATTGTGAGGAGCTTATGAATATCAACAGAACGTCCAAACGTCTAGTACTAAGAACTATGAGTCCAGGTCAAGCCGACTCCTTCTATTAGCCCTCTTGCAGACCAAGCCTCGTCCCCTATTGATCGCTGGTTCATAGTTCAAAACTTTTTACCCTACGTGCCCCAAAACGCTGTTCAAAGCATAAATATATTGTCCAGAACGCATCGTATGCCATTGTGTTGTACTAGGAGGCTCCACTGGCTGGCCAGGGGTGAGGGGGCAGACTATCCCTATCAGCACGGCCAGATATGGGGCAAAATTTTCAATGGGAGTTGATGGGCAGTGAACCGGCGCAAATAACAACCGGTCACAGTTGAACACAATGTAAACGTCAGGGAACGAGTTTCTATTGTATCTTCAACCGCTACAAAATATATTTTATTCAGTACCCTAATGTGTAGGATACTGTTCCTGCAGCGCATATTGTATGACTTGAAAGGAAGGTACCTCTGCAAACATTTGCTTATAAGTAGTGTATATCTGTGCGAGAATCGTTCTGCGAGAATCGCTCTGCGAGAATCGCTGTGCGAGAATCGCTGTGCGAGAATCGCTGTGCGAGAACGGCTGTGCGAGAATCGCCCTGGTTAATTAGTGACTCAATGTATGTTATTTGTGAAGGTATTTAATTAGAATGTATCCTTTTAGTGAAAGTATTAGATAGATATGATTTAGGATATGTGTTATTTATGAAGGAATTAGGATATGTGTTATTTAGTGAAGGAATTAGGATTTATGTTATTTATGAAGGAATTAGGATAACTAGATATTTGAACCTTTTATCGAATGTATTGGTTATAAAGTATGTTATTTGTTAGTGACTCAGACGCTGTTCTTCTCTGATACTGTAGTTATATAT
>SDVV010011631.1:0-15773 GCA_016164225.1 Gammarus roeselii | reverse complement strand
GGTTGCCATACACTGCCAGATGAATTAATCCCTAAGCAACCTAACCATCTTAACCAATAATTATATATTTTCATTCGAGTTTGTTAGTTACATATGATATTTAGTCTTCATTTTGTGCGACGCACTTATCAAATTACTCCACTTGGTTCTAGTTTACGTAGTTTTTTTATTATCACACACCATATACACACATACACACATTTATACGTATATTCAGAGTTAGTGCCGGCATATGACATCATAATTCAGGCTTATTCAGGGATGGGCGCCGGCATATTCCGGCGTATGCCGGCGTAATTCTGGCGTATACAGGGGGGAGGTGATGGCATTATTCAAGCGAATACAGGGGGAGATACCGACACATGCCGGCATATACAGGGATCGATGCCGGCACAATGTAGAGACATACACACATTTGTATACATTTACAGAGTCGGTTAACATCTGTAGCATTATACCTCTGATCTGGGGTTTGCCATTGGAACAAAGTCCCTTGCTTTTGTTTCAAGATATTTATTGTAGATCAGCTTCACGTCATGTTAGGTTAAATGAACTAATCATGATAACCTTGCCTATCCTATTCTAACCAAAAATTATGTATTATCGATCGAGATATCCTGATTACGTATGCTTTTACAGTGTTTTAGGAATTGTGCATAACAAATATATCCACTTGACTCTAAATTTTGATCATTCCTTTGCAGTTTTGATACACACTTCCAATTTTGATCTAGCAAATTTCATCCTTTTTTCATATGTACATTACATCGTTTGTTTGATTGTATAAGCTTTTTCCATATGATTCTTGATTTTTTTGACACGATTCTACATCACTTTCACATATGTTATTCACACCCATCAAAACCCTATCCTAACCTAACCTTAGCTAATGTATGGTATTCAGCGATTGATATTTATATATGAAGCCCTCCACACGACTCTAAATACCACTTTAACACATATGTTATTTATTTCGTTATCAAACTCGACCCATATTAGTTAGCAAATATGCCCCATTTTCAAACTTAGATGGATTGAATGTTACAAGTAATTCATATTTGTTTCCAGATTCATATAATCGAATACATGGTCTCGCACCAGGTCAACCTAATTTAATTAATTACCTCCTGTCACTACATTCTTTGACGACTTGCACCTCTGATTTGACTTTTCTTCCCAATAATTTTTATATTCATGACGATGACTTCGCTTCAGATGTCGCCACACATTACTGTTAGATTTATGTTAAGTCAATTCTATTTATTTTTTGCATAGATTGAAGACCTGATACCCCATCACTTTCGTAGAAACGGTGTCTCAAGCTATACCCCATCCTCCCAAAACAGATCCACAAATTTGTCTGCGCAAGGTATGATCGGACTCTGATTTGCATCCTACCAATCTGCATCACATCTAGATCATTGATCATTCATCCCCCCCCTCCACGATAGGTTTTATGGCAATGTTTAAATTTGTGATGAGCGACATTCTTCGATTCGTTTCATACCTTGAAACATATTCTTCTACTGATTTCGACAATTCGATGGTACCTCCGACTATCTGACTTGATGTCTTTTATTGCAATTCCTTGCTTAACCTTTGAGTTAAGGAGAATATAAACATTTAATTAAGATTTCCATAGTGTATACTTAGTTTTATTGGCAAAATTTACAGACTTTGCTGGCATCATCAATGACATCTACCTCTTTTTTTTTAATTTGAGATAGTATATTTGTACATCACACCATACCCATCATCACTATATTTCAGTTCCCTATCAAAATCCTTCATATACTTCACCATATCTTTGATGCGAATACCGAAGGCTGTTCCGTTCCCGTGAGTCCACAAATGATGTGTTTACTGTTCTTGAACCCTATTTATTCAAAATTTCTCAAATTCATAGTCATTCTGATCTTTATCATTGAGAAATTGTTGCATACGATCCAGTTTTTCTTTTGTTCTTAGGTACAATTGATTTTCCACTACCTCAGCTTTATTAGTCATGATGATGATTTTCCAATTTGATCATATCAATTTCGAGACTGGCTTTCTTATTCCCCTTGAATTTTGTTACATACGACTGTAACCCGTCGACATTAGTAACCCAAAACCGACTTCCTTTTCCCTTCATCCATGTATGAATATTAACTCCCACTCTTTTGATTCTTGTTTTACCCATTCTGAGATAACTGGTATTTTCAACTCTGGTAAATATTTGTTCGATCCGACTCATATCATCTACGGAGATTTCTCCTTTCAACACTGTTTAACAAATTTTTGTTAATGAATTTACATTTTTGTTCATTCTATGATGAAACGCGTCTCCGCCTGATCTCAACGTAACACTGACTCCATTCCCGGTATATGTGGTAAAGTGGTATTTAGGGTCTTGTGGAGGGCTTCATACGTAAACATCAATGGCTGAATACCATACATAAGGTTAGGTTAGGTTAGGTTTTTTATGGGTGTGAATAACATAAGTTGAAGTGATGTAGAATCGTGTCAAAAAAAATCAAGAATCATATGAAAAAAGCTTAAACAAACAAACAATGTAATGTACCTATGAAAAATTGATGAAATTTGCTGGAATCAAATTGGAAGTGTGTGTCAAAACTGCACAGGACACAGGAAAATGTAGAGTCAGTGGAGATATTTGTTATGCACAATACCTAAAACACTGAAAAAGCATACATAAGCAGGAAATCTCGATCGATAATACATAGTTCTTAGTTAGAATGGTATAGGTTAAGTTATAATGATTAGTTCTTTCAACCTAACATGACGTGAAGCTGATCTACAATAAAAAAATTGTAACAAAAGCAAGGGACTTTGTTCTAATGGAAAAACCTGATCGGAGGTAAAATGCTACAGATGTTAATCGACTCTGTATATGTATACAAATGTGTGTATGTCTCTACATTGTGCCGGCATCGACCCCTGTAGATGCCGGCATATGCCGGCATCTGCTCCTGTATTCGTCTGAATTGTCCTGCATATGCCGGCACCTGCCTCCTGCATACGCCTGAATTACGCCGGCATATGCCGGCACCAACTCCCTGTATACGCATTAGTTATGCCGGCATATGCCGGCACCTACCCCTGTATACGCCTGAACTATGCCGGCTTACGCCGGCATATACCGGCACCAACTCCGAAGTTACGTATAAATGTGTGTATGTGTGTACACGGTGTGATAATAAAAAAAAACGTAAAATAGAACTGCGTGGATTGATTTGATATGTACATCGCCCAAGATAATGACTAACCATCAAAATTGAATGAAAATATATAATTATTGGTTAAGATGGTTCGGTTGCCTAGACATTAATTCATCTGGCAGTGTATGGCAACCCATCTTGCAATCATTCATATCTGATCTATGTTGTCGTACATTGATATATATTTCACTTATTATGTACGTTGGACATACTCTAGATCTTGTTGACTGCGAACCTCACATCCCAGAACTATAGTAAGATGTTAGAGTCTATTCATTCAATATTCGTCATAATAGACGAAAAAATGGTAGGAGCAACAAATCCAACATTACAACAAAAACTGTTATTCTAACAGTAAAACCACACGTAAAACTTGCCAACGCTTCAACACCCATAATAATCACTAACATATGCGGTAAGCTTAAATAAACGTTTTGAACTCTACAGTCTACTAACGAGCGATCACCTAACATTATTTGAAACTAGTCGACATTACTGGACTTATAACAAGCAAAGTGAAAAAATATATATGCATACGGAGGTAAATAAACTGGTAAAAATTGGTAAAAACTTCAGAGTCAAGTGGATAGATTTGAACTGAATTAAGCCAAAATCAATGAAGAAATACATGACATATGTATGAAAACGGGGAAAAAATATAATCCATGATTAGATTAGGTTAGGATAGGTTAGGATGGGTTAGGTTGACGAGCCCTCTACATTACAAACCTACAGTGAAAAATGCTACAGTGGATCTGGTGAATGCTTTAATAAGTCAGGTATTTTAAATTAGAACGCAATATTATAACAAAGCCTGAATTAATCAATAACTTCTAAGTATAAATTGCAAAGCGGGTCACAAACTTTTATATAAGTAAGACCTGCTGGTATAAGCATCTACTAAAGACATGCGAGCGGATAACACAATAGATGTACATTAAATTATTGAATAATTTTAACACTAACACTATACACAAATCCGGTAGATTAGTTTTCCAAGACGACATGGAACCGGACTCAATTCCTATGATAATTACATCAAAATAAGCGTATTTTACACCCAAAATTCCATAAAATTAGGCGAATTTATATCGAATACACTTATACTTCTATGATAATCATTCAAAAACGTATAACAGCAATTAAATAGCTAAGTAAATTTCTCTACTATGGTCTAAGCAACATTGATTAAGTACGATATACGGTTTATCGTACCACACCCAGATGATAATGGAAAGTGTATGGTCAATCAGTACATGATGCAAATATGCATTACCGATCTTGTAATGAATAGAAATATAAGTAATTCTGTACTTTAACACCTAAGGTGATCTGGTTCATGAAAAATCATATACTAATACAACATCCTTACCGGAAATGTCTGACATTTAACACTGAGATCATGCATAACAAACAATAATATCACTGTAACCGTTCTAATCTAGAACCAATTCCTAGATCTAACTGATGCTATGCCTCTAGTAGGACAAAATCCAAGCTAGCTGTGCCATAACAACAAACTCAACAATGCTTTAATAGGTGAAATCTCAGCAAGCTACCCCTGATATATAACAAATTTTGAAGGTAACATTCAGTCATGGTACAATACCTCAGACATGCCATGCATCTATTTGTTTAGTTCATCATTTTTGAACAACAGCGAGCAAAGTCCCATCATTGAATAACAGTGTATCGATACAGGTACAAATGTCCAGAACGGGCTTGACATGAGTCTCAAAGAGTGTGGCCATAAAATGCTGGGCTTCTGTTCACTGACGACCTAAGTTAATTACTACAACAATGAGCAGCTTGTCGAATAACCCCTTTAACAATCCCATGGAACTTAAGACCAACATCCATCAGACTTACAAAAATCCCGTTTAACTTGGACCAACTCCAAATGACCACCAGAGAGTGTAAAAAAACCCTTCTACACCAATCCCAATCCATCTAGTGAATCGTTTCCTATAACGTTAAACTACACTCATGCTGGGGTTCAGTGACAAAATTCCACAAAGATGTAGTACGGATATACACCTCTTAAACATACATCCCTATGATTATCATGGAAAAAAAATTACAACAATAATAGAATTACTACGTAATTCTTTATTCTGCCCTAACCGATAATAAAAATTGGAATACACTAGGGTATTCATCATAGTAAATTTGGTCTACTTACACAAATAAACATATACAAAACGAGCTTTGGCCTAGGGGACTCTCTAACTCCTCCAAGTCATTGAAGTATGGTCCTCCAATAAACATACAATAAGATAACAACAGAACCAAATTTGTAACAAATGGAATCTTCTTTAACTATAATATCCACGTCAAACATTGTACCAGGATGTAAAAATATTAATAAACACTAAAAAATTACATTATCCAACTAAATTATGCTTGATTTTTTTATACATTTCATATACAAACGTAATGTATTCTAATATTCCTATAATTGTATAAAATAACCAACAGATTGCGTCGGAGATGGAAACTCTACAGAGAACATACAAAACTGAATGAGATATACTGACACGGTCAAGTTAGAATAAAATAAGAAGAATGATGCAATAACCGACCAATTATGCCTGAAAACGGGTGCTACATGGAAGATGCAAACCTGAAATATCATAAAAAATCCTAAAACTCCATGAGATAACTATCCAAAATTCCAAAAACGATACAAATTCAACATATATCAAACGTTCAATACTAAATATACATAACACAGTATCATATCTTACAATAAATCTATATCGTTCAGGTGCCCTCGCTGTAGGGCATCCAACCGATACTTGCTATACAAAAATCGAGATAAGACTAACCGAACAGTCTACATCTGCATGATAACGAAGCATTTTGAACATGGTAACACCGATATATAGAGAATAATAACGAAATGCTTCCACTGATAAAGACAATCCTATTCACACCGACCGAATAATTTACATCATGGAAATAATCCGTAACGGGTTCTGTTTCCTTTTGGAGGAATGTTTCAGTCCCCTGTTTATTTGGTATATTTTTCCATGTGTGCGATAGCTCACAGAAGAGAAAACAAAAGAAGGAGTTACTGCAGGAGTAAGTAAAACAGAGCGCAAGAGTACTTGTAGTACATTCGCAGAAGATAACATTAAACTAATTGAATATATGCCACGTGTAAATTGATCATTAGCAAACAACGTACAAATGATACAAAGGTTGAAAAATTCATCATAAACGTGTCCGAAAATCAACATTTGTGTAAGAAAATGTCGGATTTTAATCTATGATACTGCATGTAATTAATTATGTAACTGTTATATTTATTATCAATAAAATAATCATATAAATGTATGGTATCAATACGCCTGAAAATCAAGCGGACTAGCATTTAAAATACATAGATGCAACATGCCATGCAATGAAATTGCAATACAGTATGCTCTGCATTGAAATGCAAATACATATATGTAAATTTAAACGTTCTATTTATGTAACCTATTAACATTAAAAACCTATCAACAAACGAATAATTCGAAAACTGTCTGTCAATCCGAATGAGTCACCTGTTCTGACAGTAACCCAGCCGTAAGACAGCCATAAGCCCGCCGTGAGGCAGTCGTAAGCTAGCCGTAAGCCAGCTGTAACCCTCTTTGGGCTGTTATCTGACTCATGTCCCCAAAAGCAATTAAATTGACCCAAATGAAATTAACTTGACCCCAAAAGTAATTAATAATCACAATGTCCAAGATTCATGGAATCTAAGTCAGACACCCAAAGTAATTAAATACATCCTAACCATTATATTGTCCGAGTCACGGATTTGCGTTCTCAGCACACTTTACACTACTAGTAATGAGGACAGCAGTGAAAGAATCAACAGCAGCAGGAATTACAACAGCAGAAACCGTGACAGCAACAACAAATCGACGAGACAAAAACATCGACACAATACTTCAACACATGCTCAGTAACATCAGAATCGGAAATAATAACACTTGATGAAGCCCTGGCTGTGAGAATAGATGAAATAAAATATAAAATAGCGACTGATAATTAAAATTCTGGTTCTATGTACAAATGAAAGATACGTGAAGTTGTCGCCTGAAAGCGAACGCCCAAGAGTGGTTTTCTTGGTAGTCATGACTTTACATAAAAATATTCTGTGCAGGAATCGCGAGAACCAGCAAAACGGTTAAAACTAACATCTTTGAATTATTACTTGGATGTTTTTTTCTCCACAGTTCTGCGAATAATTGTTTGAAGTTCAGGCAAGAATAATATTTATTCCGAGCGTCTTTGCAACGGAATGGGAGAGGAAGCTCACATCCTTCTACCATATTTGCCGAGTGGGGGAGAAAGCTGACATCGCCTACCATATTTACCAAGTGGGGAGAGGATGCTCACATAACCCTACAATATTTGCCGAGTGGGGAGAGGAAACTCACATCCCTTACCACATTTGACGAGTGGTGAGAGAAAGCTCACATCCCCCGACCATATTTGACGACGAGTGAGAAGAGGAAGCTCACATCCCCCTACCTTATTTGGACGAGTGGGGAGAGGAAGCCCAAATTCCCCTATCATATTTTCGGAGTGGGGAGGAGAAGCTCAAATCCCCTACCATATTTGCCGAGTGGGAAAAAACGAATAAAACAACTCGATGTTTTAAAAACTGTTATTCAGTACCGTTGAATGATGAATTATTCTATTTTGGTTTATCAAAACGAATTCAATCTAGATCACGCGCAATTGGCCTCGTAATAACTGTAGATATGAAGTGTAAACTCTTATTATATATACTTGTGTACAGTCGCGTATGAAAATCGAATAGCGTTAGCAAACTATTGTGAACAGTCAATATTGTGGGAATGGCTAGTCTAGGGTTCAAATGACTAGTCTGGGGTTCAAATGACTAGTCTGAGGTTCAAATGACTAGTCTGGGGTTCAAATGACTAGTCTGGGGTTCAAATTTAAGACCAAGGTATGGCCGTGTTGGAAGGGAGATGTGCAATGACACCCACAGCACTAACTTGCTCTAGACAAAAACAAGTTGAAGAAGTATAGGCCGCGGAGATGCTCGACTTGAATGCATACATGTAATGGCACTCAAAAAAAGACGCGGATGTATGCGTGTATGTTTGTACAGACGTACAGGAGGGAACTGCTGGATGTCTATACCATCATAATAGTAACAACAGCCACATTCGCATCCGTATATGAAGGATGCGGGTATTATGTCGTGTGGTAAAAATCACCCAACGTGGCATTCCACGTACGCTTAGCATAGCGCAATAATATAAAATGATCTATTAGTTTCTTATATAGTTTTCCGTGATATGTTTCCTCTAATCACAGATCGCTATGATTTGAATCAGTCTGCACACACTGATTAGTATCAGTCTGCAGACGCTGTTTGGGATCTGTCTGCAGACGCTGATTAGTATCAGTCTGCAGACGCTGATAAGGATCAGTCTGCAGACGCTGATTAGGATCAGTCTGCATATGCTGATAAGGATCAGTCTGCAGACGCTGATTAGTATCAGTCTGCAGACGCTGATAAGGATCAGTCTGCACACACTGATTAGTATCAGTCTGCAGACGCTGTTTGGGATCTGTCTGCAGACGCTGATTAGTATCAGTCTGCAGACGCTGATAAGGATCAGTCTGCAGACGCTGATTAGGATCAGTCTGCATATGCTGATAAGGATCAGTCTGCAGACGCTGATTAGGATCAGTCTGCAGACGCTGATTAGGATCAGTCTGCAAATGCTGATTATGATCAGTCTGCAGACGCGGGTTTTGATCAGTCAGCAGACGCTGAATCCGAAGATCAATATCGATAGAGAAAGAGTTATCTTGAGGATTCCTACCGATATTGTTTTGATGGGGAGTGAGTGCGGTTTCAGATTGAAGCAAAATATTATCCATATCTATGCCTTTAACTATGAACGTATACCTTCAAATGAGGCAAATACAGTGTGTATAGACCTTCTGATGCCGTCGATATTTCTCTACGTTCTTTTTGTTAGCTAATACAATTATCATTAGTAACCCAGGTCACTCTATTCTAACGGAATTCTCACTAGTTACCCAGGGCACTCTATTCTAACAGAATTCTCACTACTTACCCAGGGCACTCAATTCTAATGGAGTTCTCACTAGTAATCCGGGCACTCTATTCAAATGGAATCATCACTAGTAGCCCAGGGTACTCTATTCAAATGTAATCCTAATTAGTTACCCAGGGCACGCTATTCGAATAAATCTTCACTAGTAGCCCATGGCACTCTATTCTAATGGGATCCTCCTCTTATGCCGACCGAGAAATATGCGTCCCGGCTAAGCTTTAAACATATTTATTGGAATGGGCTGGGTTTAAATGACCAAGACTCAGAACGGTCAATTTACAAACAGTACCTGTATTATCTAACTACTAACTGGAAAAAAAGATCGACCTACAAATAAAATCTGTGACCAATGTGTTAGTTTGTATTGGGCTGTTTCCTCCATTTTGGTGGTAACAATTTTCCAATGACACACATTTTTTTTACGAACCCATCGGAGACTAATCGCACCAACATAAATCTGTGGTCAGATAGCGAGTTTAGAGCTGCGTGGCGAGCAAGACAAAGTCTCTAATAATCTTTACGCTTGCATGCTTTACCTATTTACAAAACTCCATTCATGTTTCACCTATATGCAAAACTCCATTCATGCTTCACCGATTTGCAAAACTCCGCCCTTGCTTTACCTATATGCAAACTCCGTTTATGCTCTACCTATATGCAAACTCAGCCCATGCTTTACCTATATGCAAAACTCCGCCCATGCTTTACCTAAATGCAAACAGCCCATGCTTTACCTATATGCATCATCTTGCTGGGTGATCGCGGTCATTTAGGTGGGAGTGATATGAAGGAGTGATCGCGGTCATCTAGGTGGGAGTGATATGAAAGAGTGACCGCGGTCATCTAGGTGGGAGTGATAGGAAAGAGTGACCGCGGTCATCTAGGTGGGAGTGATATGAAAGAGTGATCGCGGTCATCTAGGTGGGAGTGATATGAAAGAGTGATCGCGGTCATCTAGGTGGGAGTGATATGAAAGAGTGATCGCGATCATCTTGGTGGGAGTGATAGGAAAGAGTGACCGCGGTCATCTAGGTGGGAGTGATATGAAAGAGTGATCGCGGTCATCTAGGTGGGAGTGATATGAAAGAGTGATCGCGGTCATCTAGGTGGGAGTGATATGAAAGAGTGATCGCGATCATCTTGGTGGGAGTGATAGGAAAGAGTGACCGCGGTCATCTAGGTGGGAGTGATATGAAAGAGTGATCGCGGTCATCTAGGTGGGAGTGATATGAAAGAGTGATCGCGGTCATCTAGGTGGGAGTGATATGAAAGAGTGATCGCGATCATCTTGGTGGGAGTGATATGAAAGAGTGATCGCGGTCATCTAGGTGGGAGTGATATGAAAGAGTGACCGCGGTCATCTAGGTGGGAGTGATATGAAAGGGTGACCGGAACTGTTTTAATGGAGTAACATATCGCTTCGTACTATTTTCCGATTAGTAATTCTCTCACAGTAGAGTTGCATCAATGTATTATTTTTTCGCAAAATGTATATTTCAAATTAAGAAGTTATTAGCTTATTTTACTTACAAATATTCTAATGCATCCGCATCCTTGCGGATGGTATTGTTAAAATCCGCAACAAATTTTCAATATCCGCCAACATATTCGTATTCGCGGGTGTTTAACATTGGAAATCTGCTTCTACTTGAATCCTTACAATCCCACTGCGGGGACGTTGGAATCGAGTCATCATTAACGACGTGTCCTCGTCATTGATGGTGCAACGCCACAACAAAGTAGCCGATATAATTTTTTACCTAAATGGTATTTATTTTGGTTACGCTGTTGCTATTACCTTAGTAAACATGAAAAATTTAATAACAAAGATTGACGCTTAGTTGTATACGTAAATGAACCAAACTGTTCATGGATTTTATCAGATCATCTTGCTTATTGATGAAACACGTCTAGGTCATATTGCTTATTGATGGAACACGTCTAGGTCATCTTGCTCATTGATGAAACACGTCTAGGTCATCTTGCTCATTGATGAAACACATCTAGGTCATCTTGCTCATTGATGAAACACGTCTAGGTCATATTGCTTATTGATGAAACACGTCTAGGTCATCTTGCTCATTGATGAAACACGTATAGGTCATCTTGCTTATTGATGAAACACGGATAGGTCATCTTACTCATTGATGAAACACTTATACGTAATAGCAATCTAATAACGTGTCCTCAAAATGGTAAGATTTTTCTGGCTCAGCTAATCTCGCCTCTTGAGGTCATTTGAACTTTTTATCCGACCAGTTTTTAATTTTGGAGATTAAGTTCATCCAGCCAGTTGTTTACGTTAACTACATATGACCTGTTCATCCAGCCAGTTGTTTACGTTAACTGGATATGACATGTTCATGCAGCCAGTTGTTTACATTAATTGGATATGACCTGTTCATCCAGCCAGTTGTTTACGTTAATTGGATATGACCTGTTCATGCAGCCAGTTGTTTACGTTAATTAGATATGACCTGTTCATGCAGCCAGTTATTTACGTTAACTGGATATGACCTGTTCATCCAGCCAGTTGTTTAATTTACCTGGATATTGCCTGTTCATCCAGCCAGTTGCTTACGTTAATTGGATATGACCTGTTCATGCAGCCAGTTATTTACATTAACTGGATAATTGTCTTCACGCTCCTAGGAGACATGAAACTCTTTTCTTACATTTTACACCATTTTCCAGTCGCAACTGATCCAGAATATTGATGATACACGAATACGGCCTTCAGCAACTTTCATCCAACAAAGTTTACAAATCTTCAGATAAAGTTAATCCAAATTATCGAGGGCCTGTGAATATTGGCGACGAATGACTTTTCCCCAAGCTATTCCCCGCCAGCCAACAGGTCGATGCAAGGCTCGGGTTGGATTGTGTTTAGTCAAGCAACATCTCAGATGTGTTGACCGGTCAAACATACTAAAGGTCGAGGCGCAAGGCTCGGGTTGGATTGTGTTTAGTCAAGCAACATCTCATATGTGTTGACCGGTCGAACAGACTAAAGGTCGAGGCGCAAGGCTCGGGTTGGATTGTGTTAAGTCAAGCAACATCTCATATGTGTTGACCGGTCGAACAGACTAAAGGTCGAGGCGCAAGGCTCGGGTTGGATTGTGTTTAGTCAAGCAACATACCATATGTGTTGACCGGTCGAACAGACTAAAGGTCGAGGCGCAAGGCTCGGGTTGGATTGTGTTTAGTCAAGCAACATCTCATATGTGTTGACCGGTCGAACAGACTAAAGGTCGAGGTGCAAGGCTCGGGTTGGATTGTGTTTAGTCAAGCAACATCTCATATGTGTTGACCGGTCGAACAGACTAAAGGTCGAGGCGCAAGGCTCGGGTTGGATTGTGTTAAGTCAAGCAACATCTCAGATGTGTTGACCGGTCGAGCAGACTAAAGGTCGAGGCGCAAGGCTCGGGTTGAATTGTGTTAAGTCAAGCAACGTCTCAGATGTGTTGACCGGTTGAACAGACTAAAGGTAAGGCGCAAGGCTCGAATTTGATTGTGTTTAGTCAAGCAGCATTTCAGAGGTGTTGACCGGTCGAACAGACTAAAGGTCGAGGCAAGCAAGGCTCGGGTTGGATTGTGTTCAGTGAAGCAACATCTCAGATGTGTTGACCGGACCAACAGGCTAAAGTAACTCATTATCAACCAAATACACTTCCCACTACTATGCCCGATTTCATTGAGTAGATTGGTAACAACAATTGTAAACATGGGATTGGTTACAGTAATTCGGCCATCATTGCCTGGCGAGCAACATCTCAAATGTGTTGGCCTGGGACTGGTCAGCGGCAGCCGCACCGACTGGCCAAGCTTCTCAATACTGCTGAGTCAGCTGTTCTAGAGCCTCCATAACTTCTGCGCCGGTTCGGGCTACGACGGGGTCCATAGCATCAATGGATTGGAAGCATGAGGAGTGGGAAGAGAGGGTGGGGAGGAAAAGGGTGGGAGGGGATGGAAGGGTAGGAGAGGAGCAACAGAAGGTGGGTAGGCAAGGGAATGAGAGCCATAGCAGCAATGGATTGGAAGGAAGAGGAGATAAGGGAGAAGGTGAGGAGGGAAAGGGTGGGGAAGGGGAGAGGAGAAGGGAGAGGGAGGGAAGGAAGTAGTGAGGGAGGGATGGGGTGGGCAGGGAGAGCGTCGGAAGGGTCGGGAAGGAGAGAGTAGGAGAAAAGAGAAAGGGTGGAGAAGATAGGAGAGTGTAGAAGGAATGGGAGAGTGGAGGAAGAACAGAAGCTGATATGAGAAGAGGATTGGGGAGAGAAGAGGACGTGGAGAGAAGATACGCAGAAGGAAGCAATGGCATCAATGGATTGGAATGAGGGGGAGGCTACTCGGTGGGAAGACTGGAGGAACGGATTTCATAGCATCAAAAGCAGGTTGTAAGAATGAAGGCAATAGGAAGAAATCAGCATCTATGGTGCGAGGAAAGAGTTTAGGAATAGGAAATAAAGGTAGAGACAGAGAGGCTCAAATAATCTCTAATGTCTCCACATCAACAATGAGTTTTATGTATCATGATCGAGGGAATCTCTAAATCCCATCGTTAAGACTCAGTTCAAACTAAGTGACGGCCTATCGAGCATCCTAATACTCAGTTCAAACTAAGTGACGGCCTATCGAGTATCCAAATACTTAGTTCAAACTAAGTGACGGCCTATCGAGGATACTAATACTCAGTTCAAACTGAATGACAGCCTATCGAGGATCCTAATACTCAGTTAAAACTAAGTGACGGCCCTTCGAGGATCCAAATACTCAGTTGAAACTAAGTGACGGCCTATCGAGAATCCTAATACTCAGTTAAAACTAAGTGACGGCCCTTCGAGGATCCTAATACTCAGTTCAAACTAAGTGACAGCCTATCGAGGATCCTAATACTCAGTTCAAACTAAGTGACAGCCTATCGAGGATCCTAATACTCAGTTCGAACTAAATGACGGCCCATCAGGGATACTAATCAAAACCATGTAATATACGCATAATAAACCAATGCCAGGTACAACAAATACACCAGTACAATAATTACATAATGGCTGTCAATGTGTTCGCTATTGCGATCAAATTATTGTCAATATGTCATTATGTTCGTCTCTAAGTCATTATGTTCGTCTCTAGGTCATTAAGTTCATCTCTAGGTCATTATGTTCGCCTCTAAGTCATTATGTTCGTCTCTAAGTCATTATGTTCGTTTCTAAGTCACTATGTTCGTCTCTAAGTCATTATGTTCGTCTCTGTTTCATTACACTCGTCTCTAAGTCATTATGTTAGTCTCTAGGTCATTGTGTTCGTCTATAGGTCATCATGTTTGCCATATGTCATTTCCGAAGGCAAGCCAACTATTATTCGCCTGCAACATGTGAATTTACGAAAGTGAGTTGGTTTCAATAACAGAACACGCCAGCATTAGCTACGGCCTTCAAGTTAAGGCAGTTATTTTCGTGAAACATCGCTTTGCTATGCATTAGACGTTACGTTTCCCTTATTTGTTTCACAGAATAAGTTCCCATGTATATGTCTCCCAGTTTAGGTTTACCGGTATATGTTTCCCAGTATATGTGTCCCAGTATATGTTTACCAGTAAATGTTTACCAGTATCTGTTTCCAACCGTATGTTTCTCAGTATATGTTTCCCAGTAAATGTTGTCCACTGATAGTACTACGTAAAACATAAAAAAACACGAGTTACTTCTTCTTCAGCGATTCAAAATAATATTTCTGAAAATATCACTAAGCATTTATGAACAGCTTCTTTCCCGAATGTACATCCTGTTTTGTTGCGTGACTCAGCAGACAGCTCGTTCAAACATTATTTAACATTGATTTTATCGAGTATTATGCGAGAAAATGTTTGCTATACTACTTTGGAGCAGCTCAGGTTTTAGTTCAAATATACATTTACCTTCGGTATAGTTTATGATGAGTTTGGAAACGTGTTCAACCGTTGCTAGGCAACCGATCAAATTGTGTCCCGATCGTTGATAGGCAACCGATCGTATTGCGTCCAAATCGTTGCTAGGCAACCGATCAAATTGTATCCCAAATCGTTGCTAGGAAACCGATCATGTTGTGTCCCAATCGTTGTTAGACAACCGATCAAATTGTGTCCCGATCGTTGATAGGCAACCGATCAAATTGTCTCCCAATCGTTGCTAGGCAACGGATCAAATTGAGTTCAAATCATTGATAGGCAACCGATCAAATTGTGTCCCAATAGTTGCTAGTCAACCAATCAAATTATGTCCCAATCGATGCTAGGCAGCCGATCAAATTGTGTTCCAATCGTTGCTAGGTAACAGATCAGATTGCGCCCCAATCGTTGTTAGGCAACAAATCAAATTGCGTTCAAATCGTTGCTAGGTAACCGATCAAATTGTATCCCAATTGTTGCTAGGCAACCGATCAAATTGCGTCCCAATCGTTG
>SDVV010011630.1:0-15774 GCA_016164225.1 Gammarus roeselii | reverse complement strand
ACACATACACATACACACGTGCGTGCATGCACGCATACACGCACACACGCACGCACAAGAAAAAGGGGGTGGCGCATCCAGCAGGTAGATCCAAAGCTAGGATACCAACATGTTTCAGAAGAACCTCCCCCAATCTAAACAAACTCAAACAGAACATCACCCAGAAGCTCCACAAGGGACCCCTTGAATGCAAGAACTTCTGAATGAATTATACAGCTTGCATCTTTTTGCTGCTTATTTGTTTTGGCACTTTGAAATAACACATTCTGCCAATCCTTGCCTGGTTTGTCATGGTCAGTTTTGTAGTCTAGCCACCCAAATTTTTTCAAACTTTAATAACCATGAATCTTTCAAAACATCTTTGTATTGAGTACAACATCAAACCATTCTCAATCTGTCATAATGCCATTTCCTCCAACTCTGCCATTTTTGAGGTGAGGCTTCTTTAAATGGTTTCAAGTCTTTCCAGATCCTTCCATTTATGAGAAAATGAAGGATCTAGAGGGGAGAGCAGGAGTCTTATTGGTTGAATTAGGTGTAATTTTATCTCTTGATTGGAAAGTTGTCTAGCCCAGTAACAGTCTTCTGCCACTAGCCTCAATTTTTGAAATTTGTTAATTGAAGTGATACTATTGTTTTACATTTGTTTGCCAAATCATGCAGACTTTCCTTGACTACAATGGCTGTGTTGTTGCTAGAATGAGGTTTAGACCCAGTTTTAATGTTTTATTTTTTTTCATATCATAGTAGTTCAAATTTATATTTGTTTGTATTTTATTTTTTCCTGCAAACTTGATAAAAAAATTAAATAACTTGAACATTTCTGATATCTCTTGTATCATTCAATATGCTTAGGACTCTGGTATCATTTACAAAGCATGAGACTGATGAATGTGGTCATGTCTTGCTCAGAAGAAAAGCAAAGGAAGGGGCAAGCTATGCCTTGAATATATTCAGAGAAGACGGACCAGAAACATTGGTGGACTCTCTGATGTGGGCTATGGTTGTTGTTTGAGGAGTCAAATTGGTTTTCTGTCTAGAGGCAACATTTGTTGGTAAACCAGATGGGTTTTTATAACATTTTGCTTGGTTCATCCTAGGATATGCTAAATCTGTTCATGTGGGTATCATAGGGCATTTGCTGGAGTTGGTGTTTCTGCTGCTCCTCTGATGTCCTTATCAGGTTCTTCAAGCTGAGATTTATTTTCTGTGAAAGATTGGTTTCTGAAGGCAGACTGGATAAAATGCTGGAATGTTTTGCATGATAAGTTAGAGTACCTGCAAAATTTGTTCTCATTTGCTCCCGGAGTTAGTGCCGTAGGTCATTTGCTGAAGTTTGTTTTTTCTCTTTGTTTCTCTGATATCTAAAGTAGGTCTTCCAGTGCAAGATACCTTGGTGTGTGAAATAGTTGAAGAATTTTTTTTTTTTTTACTAGACTGGTGTCATGTTGTTACAACTTTCTAAACTTATAGTCAGTTGCCTTTATGCAGGATTTTCTAAATCTCTATTGTCAGTTGTCTTTATGCACTAATTTCCTATTAGTTCAGCCCATTATCTTGCTTTGTTCTGTGGACTCTGGGGTGCCTTAGTGGTTGTGCCTCCTGCCTTGCCTTGCACTCTCAGGCTTGTTGGGCAGTTGGAAAGAAGGGCTTGCTGATTGGGATCGTACAGTGGACAAGATATTGCACTTCATAAGCAAGCCCTAGCTGATTAAATCTATGAAACTTTTTTGAAATTTAACTATAATCATATGATGGTATCATTTTTTTTTTAATATTACAACTCAACAAAATCACTATAGCTACATGATCAGTTACTTTAAAAAAATTATTTCCAGATTGTTCAGTACATTATTTCGCCATGCTACCTGTTCTGGTATTCTGAGCAATTTGTACCTTCTATTCTGGTCTGCACTCTGGCCTTTCTGTTCTGGTGTGTTGGATTGTCTCAAGGTCACCGAAGTGAGTACCAATATCTTGAGTCCTCAAGTACATGATCCAGACAAGCTGCCAAAGATAAGAGGAGCCCCAGAGAGACATTGATTTGTCAACACATGCTCCTCCAGAGATCCCAATTTCTCTCTCAAGATCCAGACTGTACTAATGAAACTCACACCTAAGGGAATTTGCTAAAATATTTGTTAACAACGATAGGATAATAGGACAAATTGGTATAAAAATTAGGCTCCAAAGGTACTTGTTACTGTTCAAAACTGTTCAATCTACTGTTACATTTTGCATCATTAAATTTTTATTTTTCAGTTTTGTTTGGAAATGAAAATGAAAAACTTTTCTATGTCTATTTGCTTGAAAATGTTATCTGTGCTATCACATGCTGTGCCATCACATGCTGTGCTATCACATGCTACCACATAATGGATGACATCACATTGCAGGGGAGAAGGCCATCAATATTGCTTGTGCATGTTTGTAAAATCTGTACACTTTTTTATTGTTACAATTCTTACTGCTAGCTGCACTTGATTCCAAATCTGTTCATGGTTTAGTAATTATATACCTAATAGTCCATTGTTAACCCAGCTAATTGTTTTCTTTCATTTCAGATCATCTCTTTTGATGAGTTGAAGACTGACTATAAGAACCCCATAGACCAATGTAACAGCCTCAATCCTGTAAGTACTAGAATTGATTTCTATTCTAGGTCATCAATTATTATATAGGTATTTCACTCTGAATGGACTAAGTAGCTGCTGTTTTTTGTTTCAATACTCATTTCAATTATCCTTGGCTTCCAATTGGCTACAAATCTTCTGTGCAGTATTTTTTGGTTGGTCTCCATAATGGTAATAGATTTCTCATGGCATAGATATAGTAAACACAATTTACTTCAGTTTATGATATTGAAATCCAACTCCTACCACAGAATTAATTAGATCTGTCTTATTTTTCAGCTGGTGTTGCCAGAGTATGCTCTCCACATCCTTTTCAATCTCATGTTCTTGTTTGCTGGAGAGTGGTTCTCACTTTGCCTCAACATCCCACTGATAGCTTATCACATCAACAGGTAATGTGACTCATCTGCCAAAAATACTCAATTGAATGGGGTAGAAAAATGGTTGGTTGATAGCTTAGTATAGACTCCAACCAACCAGTTTGACAGTTCTAACAAGGTTAGATTAAAGTGTTGAAGTTTTCTAGTGCACTGCAATCAATGTCCTTCTGGCACCAAACGTCAAACCAGCAGCCAGTGCTGTATCAAGTCATCAACGAATCGTCAAGTCTCCACGATTATTTTGACTCAAGGCATGCTTAGGTCACTACTGTTTATAAGGATATAGTGAGAGGTCACAAATGTGTCCTACTCAGAGTGAGCAAAGAAAACGGTGGTCCTCCAAGATGGAGGAGTCTACCGGTAAGTAAGATTTAGTATGATCAACTCGCAACAGATCAGATTTCAGCTAGGAGGCTGGTTCCTTGAAGGTACCTGAGAAGCAGTTTTGCACTGAATTGCCTCTGAGGGATCACAGTAAGCATTAGGCGGAGTATATTTAGAAGGTCCAGGAACTGGCCCCGGGGAAGTATCTGCGTGGACATTAGGTTCATGTAGGGTACTCAGCCAAGACATGGGCTATTGTATGAGGGACTAGACAGTCCATTCAGTATGGGGGTGTCAACGCCTCTATTTGGTGTCTGTGCGTTGTTATTCAGATACAGACACTAGGCGAAATCCACCAGCAAGAGGGGTGGTCGACAGCAAGGCCCACCTCACACACATGCTCACTCTCTCATACTCACACTTGCACACTTTAGCCCTTTTGTGCGTAAGGGTCCGGCCGGGAACCCCACAACACACCCTTCAGGTCATGAGTGCGGTTCGAGGCCAGTTTTGGCTGCAGGGCTCGACAGTGTGACTGGTTTACCACTGCCGCGCCAAGACCAGGCTCATCCACGACCATCCCGTCTCAAGGATGTGCCTAGGGTGGGAACGCACATCAGGGTAGCGTCAAAACTCATCCGTGTACAATCTTTCTCCATCACGCCTATCCAGTGCCAGCTCTCTTGCTACCTCCACACTCAGGTCTCTTCTGCCTAACGCCTGCTTCACACCATCCATCCATCCAAAATTTGGTCTCATTCTAGGCTTATGTCCACTCGCCTTTGCCTTCCACACCCTTTTCACCTATCTCCCCTCATCCATCCTCACCACGTGCCCGAAATATCTCAGAACACGCGAATCAACTCAGTCCTCTAACTTCTTCACCATCCCCGTTCTGATTCGAACCACGTCGTTAGTGAACCTGTCTCTGAGCCACACTCCAGCTATGCTCCTCAAAACATTTCATCTCAAAAACATGCAACCTTCTTCTCTCCTCTGCTCTCACCCCACAAGCCTCAGCTCCGTACAGCACAGTTGGAACAACAACACCCTCATGCAGCCCTGCCCTCTCTTTGCTTCCATCCCCAATCCTGCAGCTCATTACACTCTTCAGTGCACCCAACACTTTACACTCCTCCTTCCCTCGCAACTTCACCTCAGTTTCCACTAGTTCAGTCTTCTTCACATGGGAGCCCAGATACTTAAAACACTGAACTTGTTCCAACAACTCTCCATTTAGGAGGACACTAATACTCACAGCTCGCATCGGCAGTCCTCAAGCATCTCATTACTTTACTTTTACCCACGTTTACTCAGCTTCCTCCTCTCACACACTCGACCAAACTCAGACAACAGCCTACATAGCTTCTCCTCTGAATCCGCCACCAGAGCCGTATCATCCGCAAACAGCAACTGGCTCAACTGCCAACTCCGCCCATTCGCTTCCAACAACTCCATGCCATGACCCAGCACACTCGCGTTCACCTCCCTGACCACTCCATCCATATAGATTGAACAGCCAAGGAGACATCACGCAGCCTTGTCTAAGATCCACTTTCACTACGAACCAATCACTCACCTCGCTTCCCACTGTGATACATGCTCGGCTGCCAGCATAGAAACTCTGCCCCGCCTTCAACGGATTTCGGCCCACTCCATACAAACGCAACACTCTCCACAGCGCTTCCCTGTCAATCCTGTCGTATGCCTTTTCCAGATCCGTGAAGGCCCTGAACACATCCTTTCCCTTTGCTAGGTACTTCTCATAGACCTGTCTCACTGCAAAAATCTGATCGGCGCACCCTCTACCACTCCTAAAGCCACTTTGTTCCTCTCCAATTGCGCAATTCGTACATTCTCTAATTCTTTTGATCAGCACTCCCATACAGCTTACCGACCACACACAACAAACTGATACCTTTTGAGTTGCAGCATTCATTTTTATCTCGTTTGTCCATACACAGCCGGACAATGCAGGCACTGCTCCACTCAATTGGTACCACGCCCGTCACAAAACAAATGTTCAGTAGCCTCATCAACCATTCGACAATCGTTATTCCACCCTTTTTCAGGCACTCAGTCGCGATGCCGTACAAGACCAGGGGCTTTCCCTGCTTTCACCTCCTCCACCGCCTCATGCACCACTTTCATAGTAATGTCCACAGCAAGTCTCTCTCCTAAAACCGGCATCTGCGCACCACCACCCACACATTTAACAATTCATCATAATACTCGGCCCACCGTTTCCGTACACAACCACTTCCCATCAACTACTGGCCGTTCTCATCTTTCACCGCCTCCTCCTTTCCGTTCTCTCCCATTCTCACCCTCTTAACCTCTTTCCAGAACATCTTTTTGTTCTCTTCAATATTCTGGCACAATCGTCTGCCCCGCCTGGCATCAGCGTCTTTTTTGGTTCTCCTCACCACTTGCTTTGCCTTTTTCCTCTTCTCCTTCTTGCTATGGGTGGCTTCAATGTTGACAGCCTAGATCCCATACGCAAAAACGCAATTACAATTTTTGATATTCTGCATCAAAAATACAAATATAAACTTCAGGTGGCATGATGAATTAATAACCTAATATCAACAATACAAAAGAGAGCAGGGAAATCCCCAAAGATCCCCTGAGGAACACCAGCAGTGAGGGCAGAGGTCACAATTAGAAATTACCAATCTAGGGTAATGAATTATGGTATCAATTATGCATCAGTGAAGTTGAATAATTCAGCTCTTATTGCAACATATGCTATAGCTAAGCAAAATAGTGTTTAACTACTGGTGTGAACTGCTATAGTTATATAGCCCAATAACAATATTTTAATTGACCAGATGGTATGCTAAAATATTGGCCAAATATTTAGCTAATTCCTTATAAAATGTTGAACAGTGGCTGTAAGTAAAGTAGCTTGCTTTATATCTATTTTGGTTACATGCCTAAAAATTACATTGTACTAGCTACGACAGTGTGTTTTTAATGTTTCTATTAGCATGTAACATTCGGCGAATGATGTTCTTTCTAACCACCCTTGATTTTGACTTACGCTCTATTCAATTGGCTTATTAGGTATCGCACTCGTCCCGTGATGTCGGTGTCTGGCTTGTACGACCCTACCAACATCATGAGTCACGACGTGCTCAACAACTGCCAGAGAGAGGGCTGGATCAAACTCGCCTTCTACCTCCTCACCTTCTTCTACTACCTTTATGGGTAAGAGTGAGGGGTATCTATGCATTTCCTTCTAATACTTTCTGGTATAATTGTTTCACAAATACTGTAGCTATGACTGAATGTATCAAGCATACAGATCTCTCCTTGTGTTCCACGACCAATATGTTTTAAACTCGCCTACGTTATTAAATACTGAAGTGCTCCCTTAGTTCAGTATGTTCAAAATGACACCAACGTCCGATTATGAACTGAATAATCAAACTCAATAATAAAATACTATCCTGTAGGTAATCCTTCTATCCCGCTTCTTATGAGTTTCCCGTTTGCGGTTCTTGATTTTTTTTTCCGACATACTCCACCGTTAGTGCTCATAAACTACCATTGCGTGCAGGATAAACAAGTCTAGGATCATGGTAATATTTTCGAACCCGCCGTGGATAATAACAATAATCGTGTTGGTCGGACTTGCGATTTGTTCAACTAGCCACACAACATATAGCTACTACAAAGCTGATGGTTGAGACCTGTTTATTTTCATCTATTGACGCACTTGATTCTCTTTCAGTATGATCGTCTCGTTGATAGCCGCCTCTTGAGCTGTGAGCAAGACCATGTATCGGCTGCTGAAAGGGTGTCTGGCATCTCCAGTGATGGTGTCCGCATCAACTTCTGGATTTAACCCTATTTTTATCCATTGTTGTCTGATGGGTATGGGCATTCAAATAAAACCAAATTTTTCTGTGTTTGTGAGAGATTGTTTAGTATAGTTTGGATATAGCTAGCTTGAGTCCGTGAGTTGACAAAAGTCTAAAATAACGAAAATGATAGGTATATATGTAAATGATTTAATTGAAAGAGTAGCCTGGAATTTGATATGTTGCTTGCTACTACCTAATTGTATGAACTGGTATTGTTTTTGCCAATAAGTTGACGCCTAAATTTGAAACAGCCGTCATTACGTTTATTGACAAATTCATCGTTTGGGATGCAGTTTGATCGCTATACAAGTGATTATTTTCTACGTGCTAACACTCAGTTTGAAGGTTGTGTAGCCTTACAATATGCCAATTTAATAATGTCGTCTAGTTTTGCGCTTCGTACCTTGTTGACCACAGTTGACTTCATGGTCAGATTATGGGAGCTTGTGGGAGTTTTTTTCTAATTTAATATTTAAATGTTTTGCATCTGTTCCATAGATAGCTAGTCAAAATTATCTAGACTTGAATGTTGTTAGATGAGAATTGGTCACAAAGCATAGTTGCCACAAACAATGTTTACCGACTTGTGGTAATGTGTAACACATAAGCATATTGCTTCACCGTCATTACCATCGCATTTATTGCACATCAGTGTTTCTTGTACTATTCATACTCCGCACTGGTTCATTATTTCATTTTTTCATCATGATATTACTTGGAGATCTATAACATTGTAGACCTCTGCTTTGTATCTTGCTCCATGTTATACAGTAAAGAAGTTTCTGTTGCTAGAGTCATCTTTGAGTTTGAGTCGTCTAATATTTGCGGTAAGGTACCTAAGCTGCTCCTACTTGAAATAAATTCGTGAGCGTTGATATCTCATGCTTTTGAATTTTTGATTGATCACTTGGCTATTTGTTCACAGAGATTCGATTGATATCGGTGTTCATTTGTTACACAGCCCTTCTGGTGTTGCATCCATGATATCAGCACTAAAACCAACTCTCAACAATAGTGCGTTTAATAATTGCAGTTTTGTTCATCCATGGTTACTATTTTGGCAAGTGCACTGATCTTTAGTATCCCAAACGTCACTTATTTCCTATTACATGTAAATTGTTAGGAAGAGTTTCAGTTTGAATTTTTTACTTTTGTATCGATGAAACTGCGGGCTTCTAAGTTCAGTATTGTGCATTTCTCTATTTAATGTTATTTTTATTATTGTGTAAGGTCATAATAACGCGGTTCATTCTCCGTATTCTTCCCCGGCATTGGAAATGGATAAGGTTTTCGATGAACCATCTGTCGCAAGGTTAACTGACTGAAATGGTAAATCTCTGAGTTTTGACCAGCTTTTATATTGACCACTTAGCCGCCCACGAGGGAGCCTACATGAGTCAGGCGGACCAACTCCATCAAGATGTCTTACCTGCGGTGGCGGCGTCTGGGACTTTGGCCCCAGCTTAAGTCCCTCAACCCACCCTGTATCATATACCCACCGTTGGTGATTGCGCCTTGTGCTTCATCTCTGCGGTGCTGACGTGGACGCCGCCTGTGCGCTGCCCGGGCCTCAGGCCTACCGACACTTTCAAGACACCGGAGTCACGACATATGCTCTCGTTGTTTTTCCTGGACTAGTGAATAATCCTCATAATTTCTCTCCTACAAAACATCTCTGTTCCACATGAGGTTATCCCTGCTCGCGTTTGGTTGGGGCGTTACAGTGGGGCTGAGGGACATGAACACGCTGCAAGTTTCAATGTTCCAATGTCCACGATTTAAAATTATACCACACGGGTGGTCATTTTGTTGACTGCCACACAACCCACTAGGTTATCCAGACAGCAACAAAAACACTCAACCCCACCACTAAACCGGTCACCCTTTTATCATCTCCCACCTCCCCTTGTCTCAACACGCGCGTGTCGGTAGGTATCTAGGATTTCAGGCGGTGCGCTGGCGCGGTTTCCACCATCGCAGGTGGAAACCGGGGCTAAACAACAACAACCACTTGGCTGAACGTTGCATATGGGTATTAAGAACCGGTTTTTACCTAGTTATACGAACCACCTCCCGTTTTTTGTCATATGAATATGATAGAACAAAACGCCGTTTCATCCATGAAGGACCTACATAAAGATAGAATATAATTTGTCCTGCATGACCATGAATGAATGATTAAGATTTTGGGGTAAACTTTAATTACTAGGTTGCCTACAATCTCTGATCAATTAACAAATAGATGATGTGTGGGTGCTTTGTGGATAACTGCAACATAAAGGATGGTTGCGTTCATCACCTGAGATGCTCCCATCATTTCAGGCGTTAGTCTACACTCCGAAAATGACATTTTATAATATGTGCCAATTTACCTATCAATGCACAGTAGTGTGCCGGTTCTCTCAAGATTGGTGCTCGTACACTTCTACATTATTTATATCATATTTAGTTTACTTCACACTCTTTATTCACTAACGCACAGATGTGCCGTCCACAAGTATGAGCCTACACGAACCAGGTTTGCTCTCTCCATCGAGATGTCCTGCCAGTGGTGGCTGAGGCCACGATCCCAGCAAAAATTCCTCGACACATTGTTTCATATCATCTTCCTTGGGGATGGCCTTGTGTGTGTCGTCACTGGTTTTCACGTGGACGCGGCCTGTGTGTACTCGGTCCTTTGCTCCACCGACGGGGTGTGATGGATCCCTTAATCTAAAGTGAAATCGACCAAATCCACTAAGAAAACACTTAATTTTCCTCAGGAGAAGGTAAACCATCATCATCATTCTTCTCATACAACTTTGATCCTAACACTGATCCTCATCTTGCATGACGTTTGGTGCCAGAAGGACATTGACTGTAGCGCGCTAGAAATCCTCGTCACACCAATCTAATCTTGTCCCACATGGGATTACCCTTACACGCGTTTTGTTTATGCAATGTAGCGTAGCTGAGGAACATAGACACATCACCAAGAACTGTGCCCTGTAGTTCATATAATTATACCACACAGGTGGTACTAAATTAACTGCCACACGACGAGTCAAATACAAATATCAGCAACAACACTCCATCTCGCCCCTAAGGCGGTCACCCTCCTATCGCCTTACATGTAAAAACAGAGGCTAAAAAACAACAACGCACACATTTTGTTCATATACAACGTCCTACTTCCTTATCATATTTTGTTGATGAATATGGCCAGTTACTCGACTGCTTTGGCAGTAATTTTTTCTCTTCATAAAAACGACGTACATGTTTAATGAGTCAAAGTTGGCCGACGCGTTGACTAATGCTAGTTTCTAAGTCATGTACAGACATAGACATACAGCCGTTTCCCCCTAGTTAGGGGGGTGGCTAAGTTAGGCAGACACAGAGGGGGGAGGAACCCAATCTCCCCGCCACAAGACCGCCGTGTCCCTGCCGAGGCTCGAACTCGCGACATGCAGCACTAGAGACTGACACTGCAGTCGGATACGCCAACCACTCGGCCACGGCGGCCGAGTGGTGGGGACGTGTGTATTACTTCCCAGGACCATACAATGTGAATGATATAGCTTCTAAGTTTAATTTGGTGGAGTAACAGTGATTTACCTTCACCTCCTCAGCCACTGGTTGACGAAGTTTATTTGTAACTTTTGCTTGGAACGGGCACCCCTCCCCCCCTAGACATCTGTTGGATTCACGGACCGCATGGTCACGGCCCAACCGGGTGAGTGAACACACTTGTTTCCCTTCAGACTCCCCTCTTCTTCCCTCTTCACTATCTCTCCTTTTCTCCCCCATCCTGATTAGCTTAATTTTTATTTACCTCATTTGCATCTTATGTTTAGTTCAAATTTCCTTCAACTTTTCTCAAGACTTCTCAACCACTCTCGTAATAGTCGTTGCCCACAAACACACATACACACGCGCGCACAACAGACACGCACACTCAAGCATACACATACCGGTTCTAACTATTCTCCTTTCGGGTGGCAAATAACAGACAATTTGCGCTCTAGCTTTCATGCAACCTTTTTCTACGACTATTCTTTCCATTCTTGCTATTTTCGTGCGTGAAATTCCCTACACCTAGTGTAGATCTCGTGCATGGAATCCCCGTTTTCTGTCTCTTCTTCATCTTCCCCCTCAGCAGGTGATGGAGGACGTTGCCCGGCACCTTAAGGACTACTGTGGATCCTTGGGGCTCTGAAGCAGGGTAGGTAATGTGTTATTCCTCCTTACTGCTATCCGGGTAGTGCTGGCACCATATAGCCTCAGCACCTTAGGAGTTGACTAAGTTGACAAAGAAAGACAAAGATCTAATGAATGATGCAGCTCTGTTTGCTGGTTTGACATTCGGCGCCAGAAGGACGATGGCTCCAGCGCGCTAGAAAGCCGCGTCACTCTAATCTAATCTTGGAAATGGCACTGATCACGTTTTCTTGTACTAAGCTCGTATGTTACGCAACTCAGTTTCTTAATTCGAAGATGTTTGATGAATGTGACCCGTGCGAAAATAATTAGATATAGTTTCTCGTTGTGTTATTGACTAAGAAAGATGGTAATTTTTTTTCGCGAGATCGTGAACAGAAATTGGTACATTTCCGTTTTCCAATTTGACTTAGGCATGAGAAGCAACACATTCTGTCAATCCTTGCCGGTTTTCTCATGGTCACTGTCGTCTTCTGGTTGTGGGAAAACTGATCTCTGTAAAAATTGAACATGCATAAATTTTGCTGACTATTGGTATTAATGTTATGTGATTTATTCAGTCTGCCGTTGACATTATTGCGTTTAAAATATTAATTAGAAAGTGTGGTAATTTATACCTCTGGTGCATATGAACAAAGGTTTGTGTTATATAGTTATTTGTACTCCTACATATTGGCGGATTATTTATATTGCCGGTATAGTAGTAATGTTCTAGTTAAATTTTTGTTATAAACTTCAACAAATTGCTGAGTGCACGAATATCGTAAGTTTTTCAAGGTAATATTTTACCATAGAGTGTTGTATAATTGTGATCACGTCCACCTGAATTCATGAGTTAAATATCTGCGTAATAATGTACTGGTCAACATTACAGTGCTCGCTCAAGTAAATACATTTTCAAATAAAATAAATCTATTACTTTGTTCGAGTTCAGCATGTAGAGCTGGAAAAAAAAAAGAATATATAATATTATTTGCACAGCTCTGCTTGTGCAAAGGGCGAGCCCTGATGGAGCTGCAGGCTGGCGAACTGTGCGCAAATGTTGTCCTAACTCAACTGGACAGAAGTGGCTGTTTTGAACAATGCAGCACCAGTTGATTTTGATCGACTGAGGAGGGCACGAGCAATCCAAAGACAAATGTTTGGTCCTCCCATTTGTGTGTGCTCAATGTTACAGGAGCAATGTGATTTGAATACACGATCCCTCCTTGAAATCATTTTAACTTGTAATCTTTGAAATTTTTCTAGCTTCCAGATTTTTTCATGATATAGCGTTTTGCATATCGATGAAAAAACTCATTTTAATCTAATTTCGTATCGATGAGAAACTACACGGTTTCTTGTTTTAGGGATTAATATTGGTGATGTCGAAGAAGAAAAACATTGATGTTCGTTCCTGTGTTCTAAAATTTAGTCGATGACCTGCTTAATTGACGTGACGTCAGATCGATTAGTGCCCAACCAAGGCCTGATCGTAGCATCCTAGAGGCCAAAAACTGGTCACCTTGACTGGTTGGATTAGGGCAAATTTAAATCGAAGCACTTAATTATTGGGAAAATTCTTTTCCTCTTCTGTCACAAAATATCTGTTCTGTCACAAAAACTATAGTACGGCTTCAAGTGAGGTATTCTAGAAATTAAATTTATGATTATTGCGCCTGCGTGTTGTGACGTAATAGCTCCCGACCGCGCTTGGTTAACCTGTTCGTGATTGGGACTAAGCCAACCGGCACGTCATTACACCGAACCATGCGACCAATTGCTCTTGAACGATATTCGTTATCTATAGAGTACCCGAAAAATCTGTATGATGGAGTTGGAAAACGTGTTCTAAGGTGGTTCGGGAACATGGTGAGAACGGGGAAAAGTGTGATGAAAGCGGTTGTGAGTGGGCTTATGCCTGGAGGAAGAACGAAGGTCGAGTTGATTAATAGCGCTAAGCAGGCTTTAGAAATGAAGTAGAGACACAATCTGTGTGGAGACTGCTAGAAACTGTCCCATTAATCGTCAGGTCGAGAATGATTAATATATGTGTGGCTCTGGTACCATTGGCGTTTCGTTGAAAGGGCACAAACTGAGAAATTTCAGAGATGTATTCATTAATACTTGTTGAGCTAACTAGCTAAACATAATGTGGGCATCGCTTGAATCGTCCACTAATTTCACCTGACATCGCTAGAAGCATTAGATGAAGACTAAATAGTTTTCATGCCGATATTTAAGCTGAATCTATCTTACTACCTGCTATTCCTAAAAGCGTTCCCTACGGGGAAGCCTATTATGACTCACGTTGAGATTGGAGCGGATGGATGATTATTCATTTTATAGATCACTAACACTTTATTTTAGAATTTTATTATTTCTTCTTGCTTGGGCTCTATATTTTCCTCTGCCCTCTTTTCATGGTGACAAATTTTGAATTTGTATTATTATTATATGTATCGAGGTTGGTTGAGACAAGGTGACCCAGGGAGGGGAGGTTTTCGTGGGACCCGGGGTTTCGGGAACTCGGGGGACTTGGGAAACCAGGTGGATTTGGGGGGATCCACTTGGACCTTTCTGGGGCCCCTTGGGACACCCTTGAGACCCTTAAGGACCCTTTTGAGAAACTGTGGGACCCTTTATAAGCCCCTCTGAATCCTGGAACCTCTGCTTCCCCCTCCCAGCGCTGTAAAACCCATGGGTCACCCGGGGGACATAGGTCACCCTCCGGGATTCATCGGGCTCTTTAGCGACCCAAGGGACCAATGCCCCCCCCCCGCCCTATCCCCTTAAACAATGAGTGCGAAATCAATAATCCGAGCAGTTTTTCTGCCCATGACGAACCTGCTCCTACTTTCTTTTTCACGATCCACAATATTAAAACGCTGGAGCATTTGTGCGGGAGTTCGTGTTTGTGATTTTGTGAATCGGTATTTTTCCTTCAGTCTGTGCTCGCTCGCGCGTGCACGGACCATATGCAGTTTCTGGGGTTGACCTGGACTGCGTAGCTATAAAACCTTGTGACGCGTTGCGGTGTGAGTATCTAATCCGTGAAGCCATAGACCTTGTAACAATTTCGACGATGCTGTCTGTGCGCACTGTCGCGCGTGCATGTTATTCTTGGAGCTCTGGGTGGTTGGACGCGGAGATTCGTCTTGTCTGAGTCTTTATCTTGCCTGAATGAACAAATTGCACTAAAAATAAAATAGACCGCGTAGCTGTGAACATTGTGTTGCGTTGCTGCCGGAACTGACTTTGTTTGTGTAGCCGTGAACCTTGTACTAATTTCGACGATACTATCTGAGCGCACTGGTGTATGGACATGAAACTCATGAGGTTCTTAGGGGTTGGAGGCGAGGATTCGTTTTGTTTAATCTGAGTCTTTATCTTACCTAAATAATTGAACTGTATTTATGCAACTAAACCGCGTAGCTGTAAATATTGTGTTGCGTTGCTGTCGGAGCTGAATTTGCCCGTGTAGCCACTGACTTTGTACTTATCTCGACGATGCTGCCTGTACGCACTAGGGTGCGTACATATCCCACTTCAAGTTCTAAAGGATTGGAAGCTGGGGTCCGTTTCAAGTAAGCATTTTTTCTTTTGCGCACCAGCGTGCGTCTGACACTTTTTTTTCTAACGTTAAAAGCGTTGTTTTGTTTTTTCCTCGCACACGTAGGCGTGCGAGCCTACTAGAATCAATGATCATCGAGCCCTAGGGGGGAGCCTATTATGACTCACGTTGAGGCTCTGGTGGTAATGAGGCTCAAATCAATCAATCATTACCAACAGCATTGTTATTTTTTTTAATACTATCAAGTGGATCTTACCTCGGCAATACTTATGGTTTCGTTTTCAACCGGAATATTGCTGATGGCTCCTTGAATCCACTCTCTATTTTTCATCCGTGGCAATATGCTTGTAATTTCCCGAAAAGGTTCTTCCTAGACTCTCGCAATGTTATCCATGCCCTTAACTCTAGCAACAGTAAGTGGAAGTGATTTTTTCTTTGGGTTTACCGTTTGATTTTTTCCTAAAAATCCTTGCAGTACGTTTTTTGAGTTAAAGAGTCAGCTTTCAAGTCACTAGTTTTCTGGTCACTAGTTTTCTGGTTACCAGTTTTATGAGGTCAAAAGACTAGTTCGAGAATAAATTAGTTTTGATGTTTTCATATAACGTAGTTATATGGTTATATCATTCAAGCGGTACTTACAATTGCATGGTACCATTTTGCTTATATTTGCATATTTGTATTTCTTTCGGTTTTCCTCCTAGTTGCTCGGTGAGTGACTTCATCATTATAAATGGGTTGGCTGAAAAAGAAGCTTTGCTTGCACCACTTTCTTTGAACGTTATGAGGAAGTGGGTGGGAAACGGTGCCGATCTTCTCTC
>SDVV010011629.1:0-15774 GCA_016164225.1 Gammarus roeselii | reverse complement strand
ATATATAAATATGCATCTAGAAGACAGCCTTTACTGTGGTCTTCTAGATGCATCAAGTCTTAAATGAGGCATTTTGTAGAGGGGAAATAATCAGTCCTTGGTGATCACATCGACATTTTCTCTACGTGACCAGTTCACTTTCGGACGTCTGTGCATGCAAACGAGCAAACGAAACTGTTACAATTGAGGCCACTATATGTGTACTGTAAACATTAGATACCATCATCTAGGAATAAAAGAGAACCACTTGAATAACGAGTAAACACTCACGCAATTACGACATTCAAAATTATAATGAAGCAAGGCAAAAAAGAATTAAGCCTACAATATTATTTAACTGATCTAACACGATTTTATCATTTATTTCCATCGTCTAGCAATGGGTTTTCAATTTTTGAATATATCATATGAAATTAATTATCAAATACACAGTTTGAATCAGCGAAACGAAAGATCAAATTTAATTCATCACAACTCATCTGGTGTGGACCGCCGGTTTGTACTTTATGGAGTTAATTTTAATTTGTATTTCAATTGTACTATTTCGGTACGATACGATGGACGTTTTGAATTGAACGAGTGCCCCAGCAGCGGGTACAGTGCCCCAGCAGCGGGTACAGTGCCCCAGCAGCGGGTACAGTGCCCCAGCTGCAGGCACATTATCGAACACAGTGCCCCAGCAGAGTACGGGTAGAATGCACCAGCATTGGGCAAAACGCCCCAGCAGAGGGCACAGTGCCCAGCAGCGGGTACAGTGCCCAGCAGCGGGTACAGTGCCCAGCAGCGGGTACAGTGCCCAGCAGCGGGTACAGTGCCCAGCAGCGGGTACAGTGCCCAGCAGCCGGTCCAGTGCCTAGTATCATGTGCATTTTTCAAGCATCGGACTCAGGGTCCCAGCACCGGATGCAGTGCCTCTGTAATGGCCGCAGTGCCCAGTACATTTACGCATCAATGACCGTGGCTATAGCGACCATGGCATATTCCCAGAACAGAGCAGCAGTACGCCACCTGAGGAGGAGTTGAGGAGGGTGGAGTGTTGGTGGGGTGGAGGGAGTGGTGAGGACGGGAAGTCTCGTTGATGGGTGGGGAAGGGGAGGGAGTTTTAATTTTTAGTGGTCTGTTTCTGAGGCCCTTGGTTTTTATTTTGGTAAATTTTATATTTTTCAATGTGAATTAATATAAGAATATATATTTCCCTGGATCCATAATAAATAAATATTATCTGAATTGGAAATAGCATTTAATGTATACTGCATAATAGCAGTCATCTGAAAATCTTGTCATAGTAAGAAACATCTCAGCTGTCTGTTATAATAACAGACATCTTGGCCGCCTGTAGCAATAACAGTCAGCTTAGCAGCCTGTTATAATAACAGTCATCTCCATAGCCTTTTATAATAACAGGATTCATTTCAGCCTTTTTAATAACTGCAATCTTACCAGCCTGTTTGTAACAACACCTATCTTAAAAGTCGTCTGAGTAGCCTGTCATAATTACGGTCGTTTTGGTAGCCTGTCATAATTACGGTCACCTTGGCAGCCTGTCATAATAACGGTCACCTTGGCAGCCTGTTATAATAACGGTCACCTTGGCAGCCTGCCATCATTGCGGTCACCTTGGCAGCCTGTCACAATTACGGTCACCTTGGCAGCCTGTCATAATTCCGGTCACCTTGGCAGCCTATCATAATTACGATCACCTTGGCAGCCTGTCATATTTACGGTCACCTTGGCAGCCTGTCATAATTACGGTCATCTTGGCAGCCTGTCATAATTTCGGTCACCTTGGCCGCCTGTCATAATTACGGTCACCTTGGCAGCTTGTCATAATTACGGTCACCTTGGCAGCCTGTAATAATTACGGTCATCTTGGCAGCCTGTCATGATTTCGGTCACCTTGGCAGCCTGTCATAATTACGGTAGTTTTGGCAGCCTGTCATAATTACGGTCACCTTGGCAGCCTGTCATAATAACGGTCACCTTGGCAGACTGTTATAATAACGGTCACCTTGGCAGCCTGTCATAATTACGGTCACCTTGGCAGCCTGTTATAATAACGCTCATCGTATCAGCCTGTTATAGCATAAGTCATCTTAGCAGCCTGTTGTAACAGCAATCACCGTAACAGTCGTCTTAACAACATATTATGATAACGCCCATCTTAGCAGCTGTTATAATAACAGTCATCTTATCAACCTGTTAAAATAACAGTCATCGTAGCAGCCTGTAATAACAATAATCATCTTAACAGTCATCTCAGCAGCATGTGATCATAACAATCATCATAACAGCTGTTATAATAATATTCATCTTATCAACCTGTTATAATAACAGTCACCGTAGCAGCCTGTAATACCAATAATCATCTTAACATTCATATTAGCAACCTGTTATAATAACAGTCATCGTAGCAGCCTGTAATAACAATAATCATCTTAACAGTCTTCTTAGCAGCATGTTATCATAACAATCATCATAGCTGCTGTTTTAATAACAGTCACCTTAGCAGCTGTTTTAATAACAGTCATCGGAGCAGCCTGTTCATGCATAGGTTGATCCTTGACGAGAATATTAGCTTGCAAACACTTTTTTTGAGTTTGTCTGTAGATTTGAATCCGTTCGCTAGGTGGCGGCCCCAGCTGCTCTGTTAAAGTGATGTATTTTTTACGCACTTATCTGCTATCACGATACAACGTACTTCGGCACCTACAGTTACTTTGCGGTATAATTCAACAACGAGACTCGTTATTGAGACGAATTAACTGGTTACATATACAACAATAACAACTCTTGGTCCATCTCCCAAGGGACGCTTCAAATTGTATGAACCCAAACCCTCTGTTTGTGTGTCTTGGTGTATTATATTGTCTCTGTAGGGCACTGTGACGGGTTATTCATTCCAGGGTTCGATGACTGGCCATTGACAGAGCTCGGACGAAGATGACGGTCAGGAAGTTGTTAACGACAACTAGACGTAGTTGAGTGTTTTCCATCCCTCGTGTACTCAACAGACATCTATCGACCGACATAATAATACATTTCCTCTGCATGCGAAGTTATTTGTTTGCGTGGTGGTGTGATGATGTGTCTTTAAACAGAAACGCCCTGCTCGCAGTCAGCCTTGAACTGTGAACCTATTGTGTATGAGACCAACACTTAAGTCCTGAGCTATCGAGTGAGTACGAGACCCACACTTGAGTCCTGAACAATCAAATGAATACGAGACTAACACTCAAGTCCTGAGCTATCAAGTGAGTACGAGACAAACACTCAAGTCTTGAGCTATCAATGGAGTACGAGACCCACACTTGAGTCCTGAACAATCAAATGAATACGAGACTAACACTCAAGTCCTGAGCTATCAAGTGAGTACGAGACAAACACTCAAGTCTTGAGCTATCAATGGAGTACGAGACCCACACTTGAGTCCTGAACAATCAAATGAATACGAGACTAACACTCAAGTCCTGAGCTATCAAGTGAGTACGAGACAAACACTCAAGTCTTGAGCTATCAATGGAGTACGAGACCCACACTTGAGTCCTGAACAATCAAATGAATACGAGACTAACACTCAAGTCCTGAGCTATCAAGTGAGTACGAGACAAACACTCAAGTCTTGAGCTATCAATGGAGTACGAGACCCACACTTGAGTCCTGAGCAATCAAGTGAGTACGAGACAAACACTTAAGTACTGAGCTATCAAGTGAGTACGAGTCCAACAATTCTGTCCTTGGCTTTAAAATGTTGTCCGAGCTCGTGTATTTGTTATTTATTATTGTTAGCACAATTATGAATTGTCCGTACGTACGTGATTGTTCGACAGTGGGAGTGTGAGACTCGTTTCGGCAGTTTATCGTTGGATTATGTCTTAGAGACGTGACGGCATCATGTTGTTATGCTTGCTGTATATTGCACATCTTTGACGTGATATCAAATGCTTTCATTCACAAGATATTCTTTCATATCGCAGCTGTGAGGGATATGGCGGAAAGTTTTAGCACAAATGTAGCATGTAAGTCTGTTGTACTTGCAAGTGGGCCTTTGGAATGTAGGATGTGGTCAAATTCATTAAGGAAGTACTACAGAAGGAAGGGTGTTGGGAACGTTAGCTGTGGCTGCTGACCGGGCGCACTTCTTGCCCTACCGTTGCATCATTGCATCAGGTGGTGGTGCTACCTGGCGGGCTGCGGTGGCGGCTTCTTGCTTTGGTTCTTCTGCCGTGATCGAGGCTACATGCACTGTGTCGTTCTTGTTTAACCGACCGCAAGTCTCACGGGTCTACGACCGCAAGTCTCACGGGTCTACGACCGCAAGTCTCATGGGTCTACGACCGCAAGTCTCACGGGTCTACGACCGCAAGTCTCACGGGTCTACGACCGCAAACTCTCACTGGTCTACGACCACAAGTTACGACAAGGTCCATGAAGACAGACAAGTCGCTCTTCTAGCTATCCGTATCCTATCAGCCTAGACTATACCTGTGTGTCAACAGCCAGTGTTCCCTAGACTATACCTAGACTATAGCCCCTAGACTATAGCCTAGACTATACCTGTGTGTCAACAGCCAGTGTTCCCAATTACTACTCGCCCAGTTGTTATATATATTGCTAGGATTCAGTCGTCTAATATAGTGTTAGAATTCAGTAGTCTACTATATTGTTATGCTTCAAGAGTCTATCAATGTCCTAAGTGCCCTTGTACGAAATCCGAACGAAACATGAGTCTTGCGACCGC
The DNA here is from genome assembly GCA_016164225.1 of Gammarus roeselii. Taxonomy (NCBI): domain Eukaryota; kingdom Metazoa; phylum Arthropoda; class Malacostraca; order Amphipoda; family Gammaridae; genus Gammarus; species Gammarus roeselii. The sequence continues at coordinate 11,036 of SDVV010011629.1, read as the reverse complement.
TACACATGATTGAACTTGTACGTGCAGATTTTTTTAACACTAATTTATTTCCGCATGCAATTTATCAAGTGAGCTATTTATTAATATTCAGTGTCATTTTATGGACGATCACTTCAATAGCCTATTTCTGTTCATGTCGTTATTTTTTTTATCTCGTAGGCGTTAAAACCTGTTCATTTATCAGTTCCATGTTAATGGCTCATTGAAATGTTTTAATTGTGCTCATATGAAACATGTCACGATAAAACCTGCTCAGTTATCAGCCCCATGTTAGTAGCTCTTTGATTTTTTTTATTGTGCTCACATGAAACATGTCACGATAAAACCTGTACACTTATCAGTCCCATGTTAATGGCTCATTGAAATGTTCTTATTATGCTCGTATGAAACATGTCACGTTAAAACCTGTTCACTTATCAGTCCCATGTTAATAGCTCATTGAAATGTTTTTATTATGCTCGTATGAAACATGCTACGATAAAGCCTGTTCACTTATCAGTCCCATGTTAATGGCTCATTGAAATGTTTTTATTATGCTCGTATGAAACATGTCACGTTAAAACCTGTTCACTTATCAGTCCCATGTTAATAGCTCATTGAAATGTTTTTATTATGCTCGTATGAAACATGCTACGATAAAGCCTGTTCACTTATCAGTCCCATGTTAATGGCTCATTGAAATGTTTTTATTATGCTCGTATGAAACATGTCACGTTAAAACCTGTTCACTTATCAGTCCCATGTTAATAGCTCATTGAAATGTTTTTATTATGCTCGTATGAAACATGCTACGATAAAGCCTGTTCACTTATCAGTCCCATGTTAATGGCTCATTGAAATGTTTTTAATATGCTCGTATGAAACATGTCACGTTAAACCTGTTCACTTATCAGTCCCATGTTAATGGCTCATTGAAATGTTTTTATTATACTCGTATGAATCATGTCACGATAAAACCTTTTCACTTATCAGTCCCATGTTAATGGCTCATTGAAATGTTTTTATTATGCTCGTATGAAACATGTCACGTTAAAACCTGTTCACTTATCAGTCTCATGTTAATAGCTCATTGAAATGTTTTTATTATGCTCGTATGAATCATGTCACGATAAAACCTGTTCACTTATCAGTCCCATGTTAATGGCTCATTGAAATGTTTTTATTATGCTCGTATGAAACATGTCACGTTTCCTATGAAATTAGCTTAAAATTTGTAGCCTAAAGGTATCGTGTCATGTCAACTATGTATTTAGTTTTAAAACTTGTGATTCGTGTACCAAACATATCGTGAGTCAATTAGTGATACATCTCCATGATGGACATTTTCTGCTTTGTAATTTGTTTACTTCAAGAACAATTTTATTCTCCATTTTAGGCATTTTTTACAAAGAACAAAAGTTTATTAATGCGTTTTTTTGTTTTGAAATTTTAAACAACGGAGAACGAAGCGTCCCTCTAACAACGCCCATCGATTGTGCGGCTGAAGATGAAAATTCGTTCACTACCCTTAATTCATATCAATTATTATTACAAATATTTAAGTAGCAATTGTTGTCTTCCAAGCAGCTCACTCTGACGATGACTTGGCACATAGCATTTGTGTATCAAGGCAGCAAATATTGTCTTCCAAGCAGCTCACTCTGACGATGACTTAACACATAGCATTTGTGTATTAAGGCAGCAATTGTTGTCTTCCAAGCAGCTCACTCTGACGATGACTTAACACATAGCATTTGTGTATTAGGGCAGCAATTGTTGTCTTCCAAGCAGCTCACTCTGACGATGACTTAACACATAGCATTTGTGTATTAGGGCAGCAAATATTGTCTTCCAAGCAGCTCACTCTGACGATGACTTAACACATAGCATTTGTGTATTAGGGCAGCAATTGTTGTCTTCCAAGCAGCTCACTCTGACGATGACTTAACACATAGCATTTGTGTATTAGGGCAGCAAATATTGTCTTCCAAGCAGCTCACTCTGACGATGACTTAACACATAGCATTTGTGTATTAGGGCAGCAATTGTTGTCTTCCAAGCAGCTCACTCTGACGATGACTTAACACATAGCATTTGTGTATTAGGGCAGCAAATATTGTCTTCCAAGCAGCTCACTCTGACGATGACTTAACACATAGCATTTGTGTATTAGGGCAGCAATTGTTGTCTTCCAAGCAGCTCACTCTGACGATGACTTAACACATAGCATTTGTGTATTAGGGCAGCAAATATTGTCTTCCAAGCAGCTCACTCTGACGATAACTTAACACATAGCATTTGTGTATTAGGGCAGCAATTGTTGTCTTCCAAGCAGCTCACTCTGACGATGACTTAACACATAGCATTTGTGTATTAAGGCAGCAAATATTGTTTTCCAAACAGCTCACTCTGACGATGACTTAACACATAGCATTTGTGTATTAAGGCAGCAAATATTGTTTTCCAAACAGTTCAAGCTGACGAAGACTTGGCACGTAGCATCTGCGTATTTAAGTAGACGCCAACCCGGGTATTCGTCATGTACTCTCAGGGGAAAAACTGGAGATAAGCTACGACGGGAAACCCAACTTCATTTTGAGTAAGGAAGGAAATTTGGCCTTACAGACAGCTCACGCTAACGAAGTTTTAGCACATAGCATCTGTGTAGTTAAGTATTAGAAATGTTGTCTTACAAACAGCTTACGCTGAAGAATACTTGGCACATAGTATCTGTGTAGTTAAGTATTGGAAATGTTGTCTTACAAACAGCTTACGCTGAAGACTACTTGGCACGTAGCATCTGTGTAGTTAAGTATTGGAAATGTTGTCTTACAAACAGCTTACGCTGACGAAGACTTGGTACATAGTATCTGTGTATTTAAGTCGCAAATGTTGTCTTACAAATAGCTCACATGCACTGACGAAGACGTGGTACTCATCATCTCAGTATTATGATATTTCTGTAATTTGTCAAGAAGGCACTGTACCTAAATAAATTTTAAACAATTGAAATCGTTAAAATCTTAAACACTTCATGTACCTGCACTAACACACTTTTGCAAATTCCCTGTAGCGACAATTATATAGTGTACAAATTAGTCTGATGCACATCAGGACGATGTTCTGTTTGAATGACTGGCCTTTCCAGTCACGTTCTACACAGACCCTGTAGGGCTGCAATAAATAAAATGATCGTTCCAGTTTGGGACTCCTCCCCCAGCTTCCTGGGGCTTCGTCCTTGCCATGCATAGATTACTATCTTTGATTGCAAACAATCGCTTGACGGTGTCCGATGTTGTTGGTGCGTGGTAGGCTGATTCCAGCTGGTGGAAGGCAGACACACGCATGCTTGCCTGTTGTGCCTTGTGAGCCCATAGACGCTGCAATCGCTGTATATTGCCAGCTGATTCGTGGACCCACGTGCGTGCTGTCAGCTGATCAGTGGTCTCACGTGCTGTAATGCCAGCTGACCAGTGCACCCACATGCTTCCCTGCTAGATGATCAGTGCACCCACGTGCTGTGCTGCCAGCTGATCAGTTCACCCACGTGCTTTCCTGCTAGATGATCAGTGCACCCACGTGCTGTACCGCCAGCTGATCAGTTCACCCACGTGCTTTCCTGTTAGATGATCAGTGCACCCACGTGCTGTACTGCCAGCTGATCAGTTCACCCACGTGCTGTACTACTAGATGATCAGTGCACCCATCAGTGGTGCACCTGCTCCACTGCTAGCTGATTAGTAGCCCCACGTGTTGTACTGCCAGCTGGCTAGTGGTCCCTTGGTGCTATGCTGCAATCTGATTAGTGCCCCATGTGATGTCATGCCAGCTGATTGGTGATCCCACCTGTTGTACAGTTAGCCTATAAGTGATCCCACGTGCTGTTCAGTTATCGGATAAGTGATCCCACCTGCTGTCCAGTTAGCCTATAAGTGATCCCACGTGCTGTACAGTTAACGGATAAGTGGTCCCACCTGCTGTACAGTTAGCGGATAAGCGGTCCCACCTGCGGTGCAGTAAGCGGATAAGTGGTCCCACCTGCTGTGCAGTTAGCCTATAAGTGATCCCACCTGTTGTGCAGTTAGCCTATAAGTGATCCTACGTGCTGTACAGTTAGCGGATAAGTGGTCCGACCCTCTGTACAGTTAGCCTATAAGTGGTCATACCTGCTGTACAGTTAGCGGATAAGTGGTCCCAACTCCTGTACAGTTAGCCTATACGTGGTCCCACGTGCTGTACAGTTAACGGACAAGTGGTCCCACCTGCTGTGCATTTAACATACAAGTGGTCCCACGTGCTGTACAGTTAGATTATAAGTGGTCCCACCTGCTGAGCAGTTAGCCTATAAGTGATCCCACCTGCTGTACAGTTAGCCTATAAGTGATCCCACCTGTTGTACAGTTTGCCTATAAGTGGTCCCACGCGCTGTACAGTTAGTGGATAAGTGGTTCCACCTGCTGTGCAGTTAACCTATAACTGGTCCCACGTGCTCTACAGTTAGCGGATAAGTGGTCCCACCTGCTATGCAGTTAGCGGATAAGTAGTCCCACTTGCTGTACAGTTAGCCTATAAGTGGTCCCACCAGCTGTACAGTTAGCTTATGAGTGGTCCCACCTGCCGTACAGTTAGCCTATAAGTGGTCTTACCTGCTGTACAGTTAGCGGATAAGTGGTCCCACCTGGTGTGCAGTTAGCCTATAAGTGATCCCACGTGCTGCACTGTTAGCGGATAAGTGGTCCCACCGACTGTACAGTTAGGCTATAAGTGGTCCTACCTGCTGTACAGTTAGCAGATAAGTGGTCCCACCTGCTGTACAGTTAGCCTATAAGTGATCCCACCTGCTGTACAGTTGGATTATAAGTGGTCCCACCTGGTGTGCAGTTAACCTATAAGTGGTCCCATGTGCTGTACAGTTAGCGGATAAGTGGCCCCACCTGCTGTACAGTTAGCCTATAAGTGGTCCCACCAGCTGTACAGTTAGCTTATAAGTGGTCCGACCCTCTGTACAGTTAGCCTATAAGTGGTCATACCTGCTGTACAGTTAGCGGATAAGTGGTCCCAACTCCTGTACAGTTAGCCTATACGTGGTCCCACATGCTGTACAGTAAGCTCATAAGTGGTCCCACCTGCTGTACAGTTAGCCTATAAGTGGTCCCACCTGCTGTACAGTTAGCCTATAAGTGGTCCCACCTGCTGTACAGCTTACAAGTGTTTACAAGAGTAGGAAGACAACAACAGGCCTATTGGCCCAAACAAAGTTGCCCTTTGACCCAAACCAAGTTGCCTCTGATAGTCCTGAAGTTAGCTCATAAGTGATCCCTCCTACTGTTCTGCCAGTTGATTGACGAGATGAAGTGGTTGGTTCATTGTATTATAATAATAATAATAATAAAAGCTTTATTAACAACCAACATAGGCATAGTATTACAATTGAGACATCTTATTTTAGGGTTACAGTGAGAACAAAGTTAAAAAATTACCGCACAAAACTAAGAATAAGTTAGGGCATATAACTCTATCCTGCCTACGTGTATAGTAATTCTCGCTATCGCCCTATTATTATTATCATTATTAGATCATTTATTTCCATCGTCTGGCAATGGGTTTTCAATTTTTTAGGTAAGAAATAAATTCTTAAACATAAGACATGAAATTTCATCATCAACTACGCCATTTTAAATAACGAAAACGAGAGTTCAATTTGAATTCGTCACAGCTCATCTCTGGGGGCCATCGGTTCGGATTGCATGGAGCGACATATTATTTACAATAGTATCATCTGTGCAAATTCAGAAAAAGTATATTTTGACAAAATAATTCCGACTACATAGCGTTGGGAAAACCAGTGACAAGCGGGGTTGAAAACTAAGAAATACTTGGGTGGATAAATAACAAAATACATGTGTGTGGAAAATAACAAGTACATGAGGTGGGAAAATACGCATGCATGTGGTTAAAGTCCCGAGAATATGGGTTTGGGACATCAAAATGTGCTAACATATTGTAATGAATAGTCTATATCATTGAACGATGACAAAGATGAGGATGGACGACATGAATTACACAGAAAATATGAATACAATATTGGGTTCGGAAATCGAAAAGCGACAACATATTGTAATGGTGGGTCTAAACCATTGTATTAATAATGAAGGGGTGAGAAGGCGACATAAGTTATACGAAAAAGTTATACATAAAATACATTCCAAACAACTGAATATACAATATACACACTTCAAGATCGCTAGGAAATGATTAAATGATTGACAATCAGAATAATACAATGCTGGAGTACACAAGTCGGATGAATATACTTCTGTTATAGAAGACAAAGCAAAATATTAGCTAATAAGGCAGTGATTGTATCATCAAAAATAGCACGGTAATTGTTAGAAATAATTCAATGAATTATATTAAAATCGAGTTAACCTTCGTCAGAGTTGGAAGCTGCCTATCGTTCCTCGAAAAGACTGAGTTTGAATTTTAATTATACTGAAACGACTGGAATATTTAAAACATAGGAATAGACAAAACGCTAGTTAACACTTATGGTAATTGGCAAAGACAATTGTGATCGTTAGCAACATAAAAACATATGTATCGTCAGATTAAAAACAATAAGATGGTGTCTCAATGTTGAGAGTTAAGGTGGTGGTGGTTTCGTACATGCTGAAGAACAGAATGCATTTTCTGGTTACTGGTGTTATGCATTTAGCTTGTGTTTGTGGGCAAAGTTACTGTTTGAATTGATCGGTCAATAGATGTTGCTTAAGCCCTAACAATGACGAGGCAGCGAGCGCATCACCAGAGCAGATTGCAACGAGGATTTCATTTGGGCAATTCATAACTCGAGTCATAAGGCTGTGTGCCGCTTTACGGAACAGTACCTTGATGTGATCTGATTGGTTTTCAGCAAAAACCCTGCTCGCTGACGTCGAGCGAGGGACCTGCATCAGCCATCTAAATGCGTCATTATAACTCACTGTCAATTTCATCACGCTACATTTAAAGTATTTTTTCCTCAGTGCATGACAATTAATTACAATGAAACGGGTAACAATATGATTTGAAGAGCTGGATTTTAGCTTCCCTCGGTGCAAACGAGCATTATCGTATCAGCAGGTTACCAACTGCATTTGCCGCCTTGTTTGCTTTGCAACATCCTTTGAGTGATGAGTAAGGCGACTTAAATGGACACCCCAAGCCAATTATTTCATTCAATAGTGATCTGCAGACTGTTCAATATTTCCTACGCATCTAAACATACACCATCGATAGCCTAGGATACTATTATGAAATATCTTGAAATTGTTTGCCACCAAAACTATCGTCTCGGAGTGTACGCAGTTTTTTTCAACATCTGAACATTTTTTTCCACACTAGAGTCTTGACTGCGACATCGCAATGAGCTGCTGAGTCAGCTTCCGTGCACTGGTCACGATGATGGAGGCTACATTCATAACAATTAGAATCATTAGCCGGATGTTATAAATCAATTGTCTGATTTAGTTTATACGCCCATGGTTTGCATAGCATAAAATATATTACGATATCTCTCTCACGGCATCCATGGAGGAGGGGTTATGTCCACAACGCCTAATGAAGGCCTACGATGAGTGACGGTTACTAAGCTATGGATGACTGTCATTATCTTCCTAATGACAGTGAGTGACGATGTCATTATACCAAGACGCCGCAGAGGCCGTCATCGGCGATGAAGGCTGTTTTAACTAGGCCTCTTAGAATTGTAAGGATGACAATTGAACAATTGAAGAGAGGTGCTAATAAACCAAATAAAAATAGTGCTGAGACAGCCACCCCAGCACCCAAGGTCTCGTGTGGCATCCAATCATAAAAAGATCCTGCTATTAAGGGCCACAACCCTGCTATATTATTATTGTTTCTATGAAAGTGTATTGCTACATAAATATGTATGGGGAAATATGCTACACATTTCCAGCATCGTTACTAACAAGCAACGATTTGACGTGTTCGATTCCACACGTTCTTCTAATTGGGGAACTGAATTCCTTCGTACTATGCATCGAGGTGATAGATTCATTACAGATCAGAAGCGGTTTGAAACTATTCCGAGTATGCAACACTTTATGGAGGTTTACATCTGCGACCATGACGTAAGTTTGTAAACCTTCTCTATTTGTAACGCTCAGTAAAGGTTTAAAGTTTTAGGCCTCAAACAACACAGAATGTGATCAGTTGCTTAACTAATCTCATTGGAAGAAAATGTATCACTCATCCTCTATTTTTTGTTAACTTGAACGAGATGAAAAATCAAGCCTCCTATCATTTATTGCAGTTGACTGTCTTCCAAGTAAGCAAAAACCGAAGGATTGAAAATTTCCACTTTAGTTTCTCCTCAATAAAACCAGTGCGTGACGCCACAAAATATCCCCTTTCAAAAGGTGGTGCTAGGATATCAGTCGTCCAGTTGTTGTCATTTTTTTTTACTGAATCAATATATCTCATATTTTTACATACTACTAACTATTTGCCTCTGTGTTTGCAAACTAACTATTTTCCTCTGTGTTTGCAAACCAGCTATTTGCTTCTGTGTTTGCAAACCAACTATTTGCCTCTGTGTTTGCAAACCAACTATTTGCCTCTGTGTTTGCAAACCAACTATTTGCCTCTGTGTTTGCAAACCAACTATTTACCTCTGTGTTTGCAAACCAACTATTTGCCTATGTGTTTGCAAACCAACTATTTGCCTATGTGTTTGCAAACCAACTATTTGCCTCTGTGTTTGCAAACCAACTATTTGCCTCTGTGTTTGCAAACCAACTATTTGCCTCTGTGTTTGCCAACCAACTATTTGCCTCTGTGTTTGCAAACTTACTATTTGCCTCTGTGTTTGCAAGCCAACTATTTGCCTCTGTGTGTTTGCGAACTAACTATTTGCCTCTGTGTTTGCAAACCAACTATTTGCCTCTGTGTTTGCAAACTGATTATTTGCCTCTGTGTTTGCAAACTAATTATTTGCCTCTTTCTTGGCATTGCGCCTTCTTGAACTTTATAGTCAGGTGATTAGTTCGGGGAGGAATAATCTAACGCTTTAACTAATCAGGAGAACGGGGAGTGATCATAATTGGTGAGGGGATAAGGCCGACTAAACAGTGTCACCTAATCAGCACGAGGTGGAACCAAGGATATAGCCTGTGAGGATGCATCTCTGACCTTTTCTATTGCTAAATTGCTCCGCATGCATGACGTCATCATCAACTTGAAACGAGAATTTTTACCCTTACTATATTATATTCTCGGCACGAAGGCCGACACGTTACGGCCTGAATGTGGGCAGCGCTTACGTAGTATTGGCTTAGTGGCCTAATCCTTACCTTGATGCAGGCTCCCAATCAGAGTGCAGGTGTTGCTAACCGTTCACTTGACGTGCAATAATGCATCTAACCATCAGTAACTGCTTCATTTGCACTTGATATCAAGGGGAGATCGAAGAAATGTCAGAATAATTTTGTTCCCAATAAGGTACAATTTATTGGAACGGTGACCTGGGGAAATGATATGTGACACGCACAACAATGCTAAACAGAACATTTACTGGCCGGGCTTCATTTATTTTGCTTGTACAACCACAGCCCAGGTAATTATTAGTACCACCACAGCCCAGGTAATTATTAGTACCACCACAGCCCAGGTAATTATTAGTACCACCACAGCCCAGGTAATTATTAGTGCCACCACAGCCCAGGTAATTATTAGTGTCACCACTGCCCAGGTAATTATTAGTGTCACCACTGCCCAGGTAATTATTAGTACCACCAAAGCCCAGGTAATTGTGATTACCACCACAGCCCAGCTTATCAATAGTGCAACTACAGCCCAGGTTATTATTAGAGCAACACAGCCCAGGTTATCTGTTGTGTTGGGGCTATATTGATGACGATAAATTCATTTAGATGAAGCCTGTAGCCAAATCCTTCCCATAAATGCTCTTGTAGCACTTACGCTCATTTAAAAATGATTTCTTTCTATATTCGCTGCATATTATTGGATTACAAATATTCAGGTCCTAAGTCCCATAGGCATCACATTTTCAACCACACGTAGACCTTACATACTAACACGTTCCACGTATTAGAAAGAAACTACATGACATACAAATTCAAGAAAAAATCTTATATGACAATGAACATGCACTGCATTGTCAGAATATTCTGTTACACCAGGCAGCTATCGCCCGCATTCTCTAGTAGGACATTGCGAGAGGCATGCCCTATACGCACGCTACGCCCGCTCTATAAGCTCGTCACACCCGCTCTATAAGCTCGGCACACCCGCTCTATAAGATCGTTACACCCGCTTTATAAGCTCGTCACACCCGCTCTATAAGTTCGGCGCACCCACTCTATAAGCTTGTCATACCCACCCTGTAAGCTCGTCACACCCGCTCTATAAGCTCGTCACACCCGCTCTGTAAGCTCGGCACACCCGCTCTATAAACTCGTCACACCCGTTCAATAAGCTCGTCACACCCACTCTATAAGCTCGTTACACCCGCTCTATGAGCTCGTCACACCCGCTCTATAAGCTCGGCGCACCCACTCTATAAGCTCGTCACACCCGCTCTATAAGCTCGACGCACCCACTCTATTAGCTCGTCACACCCGCCCTGTAAGCTCGTCACACCCGCTCTATAAGCTCGTCACACCTGCTCTATAAGCTCGTTACACCCGCTCTATAAGCTCGTCACACCTGCTCTATAAGCTCGGCGCACCCACTCTATAAGCTCGTCACACCCGCTCTATAAGCTCGGCGCACCCACTCTATAAGCTCATCACACCCGCTCTATAAGCTCGTCACACCCGCTCTATAAGCTCGTCACACCCGCTCTGTAAGCTCGGCGCACCCGCTCTATAAACTCGTCACACCCGCTCTATAAGCTCGTCACACCCACTCTATAAGCTCGTCACACCCGCTCTATAAGCTCGTCACACCCGCTCTATAAGCTCGTCACACCTGCTCTATAAGCTCGTTACACCCGCTCTATAAGCTCGTCACACCTGCTCTATAAGCTCGGC
>SDVV010011628.1:0-15774 GCA_016164225.1 Gammarus roeselii | reverse complement strand
TACTGATACTAGCGCTGCGCCAACACTGGCGTGGCCCGCAGTGAGTCTAGTGCATTGCTGAAGTACTGATACTAGCGCTGCGCCAACACTGGCGTGGCCCGCAGTGAGTCTAGTGCATTGCTGAAGTACTGATACCAGCGCTGCGCCAACACTGTCGTGGCCTGCAGTGAGTCTAGTGCATTGCTGAAGTACTGATACTGGCGCTGCGCCAACACTGGCGTGGCCCGCAGTGAGTCTAGTGCATTACTGAAGTACTGATACTAGCGCTGCGCCAACACTGTCGTGGCCCGCAGTGAGTCTAGTGCATTGCTGAAGTACTGATACTAGCGCTGCGCCAAAACTGTCGTGGCCCGCAGTGAGTCTAGTGCATTGCTGAAGTACTGATACTAGCGCTACGCCAACACTGGCGTGGCCCGCAGTGAGTCTAGTGCATTGCTGAAGTACTGATACCAGCGCTGCGCCAACACTGTCGTGGCCCGCAGTGAGTCTAGTGCATTGCTGAAGTACTGATACTGGCGCTGCGCCAACACTGGCGTGGCCCGCAGTGAGTCTAGTGCATTGCTGAAGTACTGATACTAGCGCTACGCCAACACTGGCGTGGCCCGCAGTGAGTCTAGTGCTCAATGAATTGACCAGTCATAACAACCTCGAGTTGCCCTCTACGATTATCCGAAACGCAAGCAACCGCTAACATCGCATTACGCTTGTATTTTCACATTGACTAACTAACTATCTGTCTATCTATTTATCTATCTATCTAACACCCACCGCTCTCGTTCTTGAGTGTTCTAACCATCTCTCCCTCCCATCCAGGCGTGCACGTCGTATGTGAGCAGTGCGGGCTCGGTGTGTCGGCGCTGGCAGCGCCAGCTGCAGCACGAGCGGGAGCAGCGAGCCCGACTCGAGGAGATGGTCGAGCAGCTGGCTCGCCAGCACTCGCACCTCGAGCACGAGGCCAAACAGCACCAGCTGGCTGCGGCCACCGCGCAACAGCACCATGGTGAGTGGAGGGTATCGCACCAGCTGGCTGCGGTCACTGCGCAGCAATACCGTTCTGAGCGGATGGAGTTGGTGTGGGATGGAGCTACTGTAGCTCAGCAGGTGGAGGCTGACGGAGTAGAACAGAGGACAACGGGTCAGGATGCTGTAAGTTAGTTACTGACCGAGGCGTTTGGGGAAGGAATGCCACGCATGATATCCTGCTAGTAACTAGAGATGTACCGATAACCAACGTTTCGGCCAATACTGATATGCCATTTGAATTAGCTATCGGTATTGGCTGGCACCTCGATGCCGGTACTTCAAAACCCATGCTACGCTTCCGATGATTTGATACAAATTTATCTGCTATAATATTTCATATGAATAATTATTACAATTCCTGTAAATGGTTCATAAAAATTGTTATTCTCTACTAATAATTTCAGCCCACAAGGTTGATCAATGATTGGAATCGCAAGTAGACTATTATTTTCGTTCAAAGATGGATTTAATCGGAAATTGCAATAAATAATTTTGGAAAGTGCACTTTCGAACAATTACTCAATAATAGGGTGGTCAAAAGTCGTATTCTGGGAAGGTAACATTGAATTTGAGATTCATAATTAAAGAACTACAAACAACTAGTAAAATATTTGTTGTTCGATTTATTATTATGAACAGTATGATTCGATATTTGTTTTTTTTAGGCACCCATTTATTTCAATTATTTAGCATTGGATCAATATATATTTTTTTGTGTTATATGAAATGAATAGCTAGTACTGTGTCTACGATGCATTCTGAAGTCTATTTGTTTAGCTAATAGCCGTCGGATCTGAACTTATAATTCGTGAAAGAATGCTTGAAATCGGCCTAACACGGCAACGACAGCGTCAGCAACACGTGTTCTGCCGAAAGCAATGCCGGACGTGATGTCGTATTCTGTACCTGAGAACCATCATATTGATGTTATTGCCACGGTTTTGAACAATTTCTTAAGAAGTCGGTTGATCGCGTTGTTCGTGACCGTCTCTTGTAGTGATGTTCCCTTGGTACCATCTGGATGATGCCAATGACACACTACAATACCAGATGTCACGATATGCAAGAAGTGACATCTGGTATTGTAGTTAGGAAAACTTGTGAGTTAATTATGGCTTCTGGCTGGACAGCTGCTTACGACGAGATCGTTTATTGCCAAATGAGTAAGTTTCGAATAAGTTGTAAACAGGAAAACATTTATGTGTCCGTTACACTTGCGTTTGATAAAAAAGTTGTTCTGCATAAAAATTATTGTGTTAATCTGATTAGATTCTAGAAATAATAAACACGCTGGTTGTGCCCTGTTACACAACGAACATAATTTTCAACCGTATGTCTACCGTTGCCTTCCCATTAGACGATGACTACTCTGGCCAAAAATGTGTAACCTGAAAAATATGCTGAATTGTCCAATGTGGTGTCATTTCATGTGAAACGTACGTATGTTAAATTTTATCTCAAATTTAACATGTAGCTAATCCAAATATTAGTCGAAGTGTTAATAATTTGACAAATTGTTAATTAATTTATAACTTTATAACTCAAGAACAGAGAAGAAAATCTGAAAGTATCTGTGGTCTTTGTTCATTTTTTACCATTGCCGATCAAGAAAAAGGCTGATACCACCTATACCAATTCCGGAACCTAGGTACATATTTGGTACCTCTGCTCATGCAACAATGCCTTTTTAATATTACTCTTGTAGAGTAGAAAATATCAATACCGGAACCTTGGTACATAATTGGTATCTCTGCTCATGCAACAATGCCTTTTTAATATTACACTTGTTAACTGCAGACATCACATGCGAAATAGGCGAAAATCTGGTAGCTAAAAAAAAGTAAAACCGAATTGGCGAACTTTAGCAACTCATCAAAATTGTCATTCTGCTGTCATGTTTTGTGTGAACGCTTGGAAGTAGAGTTACGAGCTAGAGATTCCCAGACCGATGATGCGACGCTCGTGCTTGAGGAAGGGCTTCCCTTTTAGTTGGTGTTGAATGGGATTAGGACCAAAACTCCATCACTGCAGCTGTGCCTTACTCCAGCATTACAGCTGTGCATTATTTGTGATCTGACGGTACGAAGCAGCTGTCAGGGGCGGTAGTTGGTATCAGCAGCTAGCTGGAGGAAGCTGTCAAAGGTTTGGTGTGATAACAACATAGCGCTTTATATGATACCGTGAACAAGGGTGCAGCGCCATGCGGCCTGATGCCTTTACTCGGGGCAACGTTAGTCGCTTCTTGGTTGAACGTGGGAGCGGTTCTCGCTTCTCTGTTTCAACGGGACTTGGAAAGCCTCTTCCACGTGTGAGTTAACCAGGTCTTTGACGTTGAAATTCACATCCCGACCATTTTATTTCGTGGTGAGCGGGCACACACTTGAAACAAAAGGCTGGTAACGACCCCTGAGTGGAGGCTTACAATAACGCCTGATTGAAAGAAGAGCTTTCAACAACGATTGATTGAAGGAAGGGCTTGCAGCAACTCCTGAGTGGTGATTTTTTTTACAAAGCTTGAGTGAAGAAAGGGCTTTCTACTACGCCCGAGTGAAGGAAGAGCGTGTAAGAACGCCTTCGGGAATAAGGGAATAAGGCGTGCAACAATGCCTGAGTGAATAAAGGGCTTGCAACAACACGTCAGGGAAGAAAGGGTTGCAGCAATGCCTGAGTGAAGAAAAGGCTTGGAACAACGTGTGAGAGAAGGAAGGGCTTGCAACAATGCCTGAGTAAATTAAAGGCTTGTAACAACACGCCAGAGAAGAAAGAGTTGCAACAATGCCTGATTGGAGACGAGGTTTGAAACAAATTTGTGAGAGAAGGAAGGCTTTACGCCTGAGTGAGGGAAGGGCTTGCAACAACGCCTGAGTGAGGGAAGGGCTTGTAACATCACGTCAGAGAAGAAAGTGTTGCAACAATGCCTGAATGAAGGAAAGGTTTGTAACAACGCCTGAGAGAAGGAAGGGCTTGCAACAACGCCTGAGTGAGTGAAGGGCTTGTAACAACACGTCAGAGAAGAAAGGGTCGCAACAATGCCCGAGTGATGAAAAGGTTTGAAACAACGTCTGAGAGAATTAAAGGCTTGTAACAACTCGTCAGGGAAAAATGGGTTGCAACAATGCCTGAGTGAAGAAAAGGTTTGAAACAACGTGTGAGAGAAGGAAGGGCTTGCAACTACGCATGAGTGAGGGAAGGGCTTGCAACAACGCATAAGTGAGGGAAGGGCTCGCAACAACGCATGAGTGAGGGAAGGGCTTGCAACTACGCATGAGTGAGGGAAGGGCTTGCAACAACGCATGAGTGAGGGAAAGGCTTGCAACAACGCATGAGTGAGGGAAGGGCTTGCAACAACGCATGAGTGAGGGAAGGGCTTGCAACAACGCATGAGTGAGGGAAGGGTTTGCAACAACGCATGAGTGAGGAAAGGGCTTGCAACAACGCATGAGTGAGGGAAAGGCTTGCAACAACGCATGAGTGAGGGAAAGGCTTGCAACAACGCCTGAGTGAGGGAAGGGCTTGCAACAACGCATGAGTGAGGGAAAGGCTTGCAACAACGCATGAGTGAGGGAAGGGCTTGCAACAACGCATGAGGGAGGGAAGGGCTTGCAACAACGCATGAGTGAGGGAAGGGCTTGCAACAACGCATGAGTGAGGGAAGGGCTTGCAACAACGCATGAGTGAGGGAAAGGCTTACAACAACGCCTGAGTGAAGAAAATACTTTAATTAACTGATGAGAAGGAAATGCTTGCAGTAACGTCTAAGTGAAGAACGTTATTTCAACGACGCCTGAGAGAGGAAAGGCTTGCATCAACGCCGGATTGAAGGCTTGTACCAACGTTCCAATTGTTTATCATGAATGTCAGAGCGCAGTTTAGGTTCTCTCATTTCTTCATATAACCTTTTTCTTAGATTCGCTACCTCTCTATCATCCAATCCTTCCTGTTTTCATTTGTGAGATTCAATCACTGAGTTTAGACAGCAGCAACCTATTCGTTTGATAACAATTATTATTGTTTACGCCTTGACTGGTGAACGTTACCAACCCCATCTCTTAACGGTAACTAAGTGCTAGCCCAGGTTATTGGTCTTTGATTTGGGTACAGATTTTGTTGACAAACAGTGATGACAGATAATTACACTTTACAACATTTTAATGCATTACCAGTGGGGCTAGTTTCTGTAAATACATGAAGTGATTGTGTTTACAGAAGCTGCATTATCTCGTCTTCTCTCTTTAACAAACCTTTTTTTCTTGCAGTGATTCTTTCATCAAACTTATAATCTGAGTACAATTCGCTTTGAACACAAATAAAAAAGTATTTGATTGGTGAAAGAAAAACTTCGAACTCTTCGGTCGACCTTCAAAGTGCACCACTCACTTTATTTGTCGTCGCATTCGTCGTACGGTTGGTGCAGTTGGACTACTTATTGCTGTTCAAATCACCCAATTATTGGGATGTTTATAAAGCCTCCTTAAGGGTTAGAAAAGCGAACGCTATCACGACGGTATGATAGTCATTTAAGATACCAAATCTTTTCGTCTTGTTTACCATCACGGACTTGTATTATCAACACATCGTATTATAATCGTTCCTCAGATGTGTAAGTAGCAGCCCTCCTTATTCGTGCAAACACTTGTTTTTACCAGCTCACCGTCTGCGCTGTAACCGAATAGTGTTGGACGTCGATGAGATGCTTGCCTTGTTCTCGTTGCAGCGGGCGTGCACAGCGAGGACGAGGAGGACCAGTTCCTGGACGCCGTGGAGGAGATCAGAGAGGAGATACTGCTGCCGGCGCCCTCACAGTCACACAAGCGCTCCATCTCTGACCTCTCGCAGGTAAGTAATAAACATCCTTCGTATTGGGGTCATAGTTGGCGAGGCACTAGCTTTAAATACTGGGAAAGGAATGAGCCGGCGACGGTACAGCTGCAATGTCCCGGAATGAGGCCACGTTGAAGCGGTCTTTTGTTATCAACATCTGGGCACGGGAATAATTCCAAGCATGCCTTTCCAATAACCCAATCAAGGCTGCTGGAACACGTGTGCTCATTTCAATCGGTGCCTGTCTACTGTGGTAGATGTGTGTTTTCTCAGCATCTGATTTCTATTAGGCATTTCTCGTGTATATGTGAAGTACCCTTTCGTAAGTGTGAATTGCGGCCTTGCCTGATTGCTATCTTCTCGTGAGGTTTGTAATCACTTGATAATTATTCTAATTTTGTCCGAACATAAATCATCTTACCTGCTCTGAACGTAGTGGTATAGAGAGCTATTTTATTTCACCTTATCAGAACAATACAGGGCTATTCCCAGCTGTGGTAAGGAGTACGCAAAATTTCATAATATTGTTTAATTTTATTGATGCCCATCAAATTAGGTTCACCTATTCCTCAAACTACTCGAGCTGTTTGAGCTAAAACTTTGTTTGGGAGCGGAGTCTCTTTACTGTATTGTATTAGTTAATTGTCATTACGTTAATGGTGTTATCATGTTATCAGCGAGTCTTTTCATAGCAATAAATATATTCATTGACGTCTTTACGGCTTTCTCAGGCCAGCGGTGACGGAGCGGTGGGCGCTGGAGGCGGCAGTGACACCGTGTCGGGCGGCAGCAGCGCTGATGATCACAGGGAGAATACAGTCCAAGTCATCAGGAGGAAGGAGGCCACTCCGGCCGGCACCACCGACAGCAGTGTAAGGAGGCTGTGGTGGGGTGGTGTTAGGTGCAGCTCATAAGAAACAAGGAGGCTACTCCGGCCGGCACCACCTACAGCAGTGTAAGGAAGGCTGTGGTGGGGCGTGATTAGGGCAGCTCATAAAGAGGAAGGAGGCAACGCCGGCCGGCACCACCGACAGCAGTGTGAGGGAGGATGTGGTGGGGTGGCGTTAGGAGCAGCTCGTAAGGAGGAAGGTCACACTAGCCGGCACCACCGACAACAGTGTAAGAGAGGTTGTGGTCTGGTGGTATTAGGGGTAGCTCGTAAGGAGGAAGGTCACACGGGCTGACACCACCGACAGCAGTGTGAGGGAGGCTGCGGTGGGGGTGGTGTTAGGAGCAGCTCGTAAGGAGGAAGGTCACACTGACCGGCACCACCGACAGCAGTGTGAGGGGGTAGTGGTGGGGTGGTGTTAGGAGCGGCTCGTAAGGAGTGGAGACGCCACAGTGGCCGTTACCACCGACTGCTGTGAAGGTGTCAATCGCAGGTCATCATGAAAAATAATATTGAATGGGGAAGATATTCCACGGTTGTTGTGTCCCAAACATTTAGTTGAGAGTGAGACGATGACGTAGAAATTATGCTCTAATGAATTCTGTGTTTGTTTCACATTGAAGAAGCCATTTTTTAATTATTCGTGCGGCAAAATAATGACAGCTGCAGCCCTGCTGACATCTCGTGTTCCTGTCTCTGCAGCAGTACAACGAAGAGATGGCCAGCGTGAACGGGTCCCAGGCCACCACCCCTACAGCAGCCGTGGTCACCCTCACGGGAGCAGTGGCCGCCAATGGCCCCCCGCGGAAGCCGCGCAGGATACGTGTTCCCGACAAGCCTAGCTACCCCCTCAACCTTTGGTCCATCATGAAGAATTGCATCGGCAAAGAGCTCTCAAAGATACCCATGCCTGTAAGATGCTCATCGCCTTACAGTGGTAATACCGCACATTTGGTCGTTCGGTGACGGAAACTATTTCGTGGTTTTATACACAACGTTTCTCTATATCTAGGACGAACTAATGTAGAATTATTGTGGATGATATATACCGTGTTTCTAAGCTCAATAAAAAAATGGTTTACGAAATTTGGGTGATCATTAGGTTAAATATTTATTTATTATATATGGTCGCGGCCGAGTGGTCAGCGTGTCCACCTGCAAGGTCAATCTCTGGTGCTGCATGTCGCGAGTTCGAGCCTCGGCATGGACACGGCGGTCTTGTGACGGGGAGATTGGGCGCCTCCTCCTCAGTGTCAGCCTAACTTAGCCACATTCCTAACTAGGGGAAAACGGCTGTATGTCTATACATACATACATCTAGTCAGTGTCTGCGTAACTGTTGATGATTGATAATAAACCAGATCGCTTCTATACTTGAATGGTTGAGACCACGAATTAGGTTTTATATTTTTTCAACTGAAGTGGAGCTTGTTTAATCTTCCGAATTTAACTAATGCTTAGGCATGATTATTGATTCTGTTTTAGAGCCCGACGATATCGTAGCATACTACTTCAACTACATCGGTGTATAAAAACGGCCTCTTCTTTCCCTTCTCGCGCTTCTCAGATGCGTGCCAGCTGTTTTATTTTTGGTTACTCGCTCATGACCTTGTTACTGTGACCTTGACTTTTGGTTATTCGCTCCTGACCTTGCTACTGTGACCTTGGCTCAGAAGTTGGATATGATCTGATATTGCTGCCATGGTAGTAAAGCATCCAACGGGAAAGCTAACAACCTCGATGATGTAATTGACGTTCCTCCTAATTGTGTTCTCTCTTCAACAGGTGAATTTCAGCGAACCCCTGTCATTCCTTCAGCGACTAACAGAAGATTTCGAGTACAGCGACATCCTGGATAGAGCGTCACAGGTTGGTAGTGGCGACTTCCTGGATAGAGGGTCACAGGTTGGTAGTAGCAACATCCTGGATAGAGGGTCACAGGTTGGTAGTAACTATACGACTGCTTTACTTACAGAGGTGTCATGAGAATTTTTTTGATATACAAAGGGTTACAGCGTAGCTGCCACCTAACACGCACTTGTGGGTACACTTCACTGGTGTTGAGGCATCAGCATTTGCATGTTGCTGCCACATTCGCCAGTCGGATCCCGTCTCGGCGCTGCGTTTGTGTAGAGAGATGGTTCCATAGTGAGGATGTATCCAATGATTAGAGGCTGGTCAGGAACACAGCTGAGCGATTTGTTCAATCGACTTTGGAACCTCAAAATGTTGTTGTGCTAACAATTGAGGCACATCCATGATCTAACGTATACATTTTCAGGGGCATTCGCGTCCTACGGGGAAGCCTATTATGACTCACGTTGAGGCTCCGGTGGGAATGTGGCTCAAATGAAATACAGTGGCATTTTATTGAATAACTGAGATGCCCGGCACGTGAATCTGTCAAATGCTACGGCTTACATGCTACGACTTACATCTGCCAATCCTTGCCTTCTTTCTCATGGTCACTTTCGTTTCAATTTTTTCAGGGACATTGGCTGAGTAGCCCTCCATAATTTTCCATGTGTACATGACCATGAATCTTTAGAAACGTATTTGAATTGAGTATAACCTCACTGCATGCACCTCCCCCCCCCTAGGCATCTGTTAGGTTCACGGGCCACACGGAATCACGGCCCAACCGGGAGGGGGGGTGAACACCCTAATTTCCCTTCAGACTCCCCTCTTCTTCACACTTCACTATCTCTCCTTTTCTCCCCCATCCTGATTTGCTTCACTTTTATTTAGCTAATTTGCATCTTATGTTTAGTTCAAATTTCCTTCAACTGGTCCCAGACTCCTTCTTAACAACTTTTCTAATAGTCGTTGCACACAAACACACATACACACGGACGCACACACAGACACGCACACTCAAACATACACATACCTGTTCTAACTATTCTCCTTTCGGGTTGCAAATAACAGCCAAGTTGCACTCTTTCTTTCATGCAACCTTTTTCTACGACTATTCTTTCTTCTTTCCATTCTTGCTGTTCTCATGCGTGAAATTCCCTACACTTAGTGTTGATCTCATGCATGGGATCCCCGTTTTCTGTCTCTTCTTCATCTTCCCCCTCAGCAGGTGTTGAGCGCGTAGCCCTGCACCTTAAGGACTACTACGGATCCTTGGGGCTGTGAAGCAGGGTAGATTTGTGTTATTCCTCCTAACTGCCATCCGGAGAGTGCTGAGACCATATAGCCTCAGCATCTTAGGAGTTCCTGTACCTTTTATGGCACCTGTACATACCATAGACGTTCGTCGCGTAAAGAACTTTGACTTTGCGCAGTATTAAACCTAACGCGAACATCAAAAGAAGAATAAAAACAAAGACTAACATGATGCAGCACAGTTTGTTAATTTGATATTCGGCGCCAGAAGGACGATGACTTCAGTGCGCTAGAAAGCCTCGTCACTCTAATCAAATCAAATCAAACATTTTATCTCGAAAACATTCAACCTTCTCTCCTCTGCTCTCACCCCTCAAGTCTCAGCTCCGTACAGCACAGTTGGGATAACGACACCCTTATACAGCCCTCTCTTTGCTTGCATCCCCGACGTCCTGCAGCTCGTTACGCTCTTCAGGTCACCCAACACTTTACACCCCTCCTATACTCGCGATTTCTCCTCAGTTCCCATTAGTTCAGTCTTCTCCACATGGGAGCCCAGATACTTTAAACACTGAACTTCTTCCAACAACTCTCCATTTAGGAGGACACTAATACTGCTCGCATCGGTAGTCCTCGAGCATCTCATTACTTTACTTTTACCCACGTTCACTCGAAGCATCCTCCTCTCAAGCTTTGCGCAGAGGCAGTGTCGTAACCAATGAGTGACAAGTGAGTTCGCATACTGTTCTTCACGTCTAAGCTCCAAAGTTTACAAGTTTCCAGGGTATAGAAACTTTTTTTTGCTGTATCAAAATAAGAGCTTGGTGAAAAGGGGGATGAAAGCGGAGGCGAGTGGTCGCAGGCCTAGAGGTAGACCGAAGTTTGAGTGGATGGATGGTCTGAAGCAGGCGTTGGGAAGGAGAGACATAAATGTGGAGGTGTCGAGAGAGCGTGCAATGAACAAGCGCGAGTGGAGAATGGTTGTGAATGGTTGTTTTTGACGCTGCTCTGATGTGCTTTCCCGCCCTTGGCGGCCTTTATGACGCGGCGAAAAACTGTCGGGCCCTGCTGCTGACGACGGATACTCGGATTGCACTCGTGACCCAGAGTGTAAGTTTGGGGGCTACCGGCCGGACCCTTTAGCACAAAAGGGCTAAGTTGATTGAGTGTGAGCGTAAGAGGGTGTGAGGTGCGCCTTGCCGTCGGTCACCCCCCTTTTTGGGGGATGCGGCGTAGTGTCCGTATCTGTATCTGTAAAATAAGAGCCGGTCACCGCTCTAAGCCGAATATCGCTCCTAGACCGAATATCGTCTTGCAAAAGTTTAAGTTTTCAATGTAATTTGAGAGATCGGCTATTATCTCTTTAGACGGAGAGCAATAAAGCACCTCATAGGGATACCCCTAGGGGTATCCCAAGCTCACCCGCCTTCTCTCGGTGTCTTCGTTAACCAACGAATTTCACTTGTCCCTTTGTGTGAATACGTTTTGAGTTAGAAGATCCCTCCACCGTCCCCTCTTTTCAGTTTGTAGCTACATCCTCCCTTGGTGTACAAAGTGGTGAGCCCCCCACTGACACCGGGGTTTAAAAAGAAAAAAATAGGAGCACAAAAAAGTTTATATAAAACACGTTACAAAATAGGTTTATATAAATAAAACTTACAAAAAAAGTTTATAAAAAAAAATAGCTTTAAGTCTTACATTTAAGTGAATTTGAGTTAATTTTAAAAACGTATATGAATATACTTATGTACACTTCAAGTTGTACGTAAAGAAGGCCCCACCTTCATTACCCTGAATCCCGGGTAGAAGCCGTGGATCAAACAAGGGGCAAGATCATGCTCTATCAGAGAGAGGCTGAGGGCCCCTCCAGAGCGTCACACTCGAACCAATCTGCGAAAAAGAAAGACGAACCCCTCATGGGTTCCTCATCGACAGGAGGCCTGACTCAGGTCGCTGTCGATGATTCAATTGAACGCTTCTCGAAGCTGAACGCGAATATGATAGGAATGCAAAATGTCCTGGGCAGGATAATAAAAATGATGGGCCTTCCCGAGCCGGAGACTGAGGACTGCTCGGCGCCCTCCAGAGAAGTCGCTGAACGTCTCACTAAACTCGAGAACCTTTTTGCAACTAAGAATACCCGACTGGATGAGCTGATGAAGAGGATAGAGGCCTGGGAACCCGTAACCTGTTCGTCTGCTTACCGCCTCTGACCTCTCTGATAACATCGCTCTTCTCCCAGCCAAAACTCATAACGCCCGAACACCAAGAAACGTAAAAAGGAGACAATACACTCGATCTGATGACCACAACCTATTCAACAACAACCTTAAATTCCCCGAACACTGGTGAATGACATTTGATGTAAATGACAGACCAGATATTTGCCCATGTAAACTACGAGAAGATCTATTCTCCATGACTGGTCGTCCTATTCTCAACATCACCGCCAGCGGTGACAACAGCTTCACCATTAAAGTAGACACAAAACTCCGAAGTGACACTATACTCTCCTAAACCAGAATATGCGAAAAGCCTTGCAGAATCATACCACACCCAACTTTCCCCATGAGTTTAGACCTGATCTACATCGAGGGCCTCCCTAGTGATGAATCGACGAGTTCATCACCGGACTTGTCCAGTACGAGGAATATATACTTGAAGCGGAAATCGCACCGATAATAAAACAAAATAAAACACCACCACGGCCCTTCTGCTTAAATTCAATTACCCCACCCCACCTAACTACATAGACATACACTTCTTTGACGCCAAAACCAAAGCTACACCCTACGAAAGACGTCCGATGCGATGCTATAAATGCCATAAATACGGACATACGAGCAGAGATTGTCACGGTAAGCAAAGATGCTCACACTGCTCCCAAGACGACCACGATTAACGGGACGATCCCTTGTCGTGCTCATCCGAAGAATCTCACTGCTTTTACTGCAAAGTAAACGGCCACCCTACAGGACACGGAGAATGCCCCCTGGACAAGACTAAGAGGAAGATCCTTCAATACCAAACTGAGCACGGAGCCGGGCGACGAGAAGCTGCGGCCGCGATTCGCTCCCCCCAGGCTGATCCACCCAGGAGAGAAGATCAGCATCATTCCCTACCCACTTCCTCATAACGCTTGTAGATAGCGGTGCAAACAAAGTTGCGCCCTCAATGAACCCATTCACCATGATGAACTCGCTTTCCGAACAACTGGGAGGCAAACCGATAAACATAACCCGACTGGGTAAGAAGTATCTGGCCCACGTCGTAAATATCGAGCAAAGCAACGCTATACAAAGGATTAACAAAATAGACAAACACAAAATAACTTTTGAAATACATTCGTTCTTCAATGAAACAAGACGAATTATATACACTTCGAACTACACTCCCAAAACTGACCTAAGGGCTTTTGCAGCAGGTTTAGCAAAGCATTACAGCGTCACCAACATTTCCCTAGCAAAATGGATCAAACCACGAAACATCCACACCACCGCATATCAAATCACTTTCTCAGAACGTGACGCACCAGAATTCATAGTGATCCCGGGCGAGCAGGGAAAAACAAAAACTTACCCAGTGGCGACATAGCCTGCAATGTGCTCAAAATGCTTGGAATACGGCCACGTCATCAAATACTGCCAGCCAAACATACCCCAACGCTGTAAGATGTGCGCTGGCGAGCATGAATGAAAGGACTGCACAGCACACCAACCTAACTGCGACCACAGCTCATACCTCCATGAGGCAGGTGACCGCGACTGCTCAAAGCAGATGGACCAAAAGGCAATGACAACCATTGCCTTTCACGACGAAAACCCAAACTGCCGTAATTTAAATTACGCCAAAGCAGTTAAATCTACAACTAAGTCTACTGCACCAGACGACACTCGCGTACCGTCAACAAAAACTATTACCATGTCCCCAACACCCCTCTCCAGCACTAACAATACCACAACCAGCCCAGCGACCGCCCTCAAAATAGAGGCGGGCGTCCCAAGCAACGAATCCACCACTGCCCTGGAGAGCACTGCGATGGATGCTGCCTCGGTCGACCAACAAGGAGAGGTGCAATAACCCGAAAGTCAAAAGGTGAAGAGACGAAGATTCCTACAACGACGGCCGCGGGGTACACGACGCCCTCTCGCTACGAAGCAAAACGATTAGCAACAGTCCACGAACCATAGCTCGCCTCGATCAGAGCGTTGAACGACTTCTGACAGTTTTATCTGCAACCGCACCCAGCGAAAACCAAAGTGAGGCATTCAACCTTTAGCTAACATGCCTGACACCAGAACATCTCGAAAGTGAGAACGACCATCGCCTGCGCGAGGACGCGTTGGAAATCTTCGATGAAGAACTGATACCCGAAACCACTGATCGACCATGCACCGCTATCGACTCAAATATCCCAACGACTACTACTCAGCCCATCAAAATGTTCAAAAAACCCTCCATAGAAGAGAAACGCACTCGCTTAAGAAGCAAACACAAAGATCGCACTCCCCCGTCCTCCTCCTCCTCCTCCTACAAGAGCACTCATAGCCGGGAACCCAGTGATTCTAGGAGATATGTTCTACAGAAAGCGGACCCTCTTGCAAACGCTCTCGATCTAGAATACCTGCGCCTCATAGACATGAACACCACGAAAGTTTCTATCAACCACGCGACCGCTCCAGATCATCATGGTCTGGGCGTGAAACAGATCCGAAATGAACAACAACACAATACTTTAGCGGAATTGCCAGGGACTTAGACGCAAGAAAGATGAATTATTATCGCTAATCACCACCCATAAACCTTTGGTGGTAGGCCTCCAGGAGATCAAACTCCGTGACACAGCCACCTTCACTATCCCTCAATAAGTCATTCGCCGCCGCGAAGGTCGCAATAATTTGACTGCACACGGCGGAGTGGCACTTATGATCCATCAAAGCATACCTCATCACCTCCTCCCTCTGAGAACAGAACTCCAAGCTGTCGCAGTGAAGATGTGTATATCAAGACCAATTACAGTGGTATTTATCTACTCGTCACGAAACCACGGCCTCACAAAGGCACTAAAGACCGATCGGCTTAACCAACTGCATCATCCCGTACTCCTCCTTGGAGGCTTCGACAGCTACAACGAAGTGTCGGGATGCTTGAAAATAGACCCCAGGGGAGTGATAATGGCCAACACCATAGACACACACAACCTGGTCCTTCTCAACGACGGACAATTCACACGGATCACCCTCGAAAGTGAAACTGCCATCGATTTATCAATCTGTTCCCCCACTTTAGCTATCCAACTCGTTTGGGGAGTCTGTTTTCAACACATGACAGTGATCACAACCCTGTGATCATATCGCTCCTTACTAACCGTCCAAACAATCCCGACGCACAAGAACGTCGATTCAACTACCGGAAATCCAGCTGGGAGGAATCCTCGACACATGTCGCATGGGACGAAGACATTTCAGAGCGCGACCTTGTCATACATCTATACGAGAAATTCCAAAGTGCAGCTGTTGCATGCATTCCCCAATATTTACCCTCAACCTCTTTCCTCGAGTGAACGTCGGTAAGAGTAAATTAATGAGATGCTCGAGTAATGTCGATGCGAGCAAAATTAGTGTCACCCTAAATGGAAAGCTCATGGAGGAAGTTCAGTGTTTTAAGTATCTGGGCTCCCATGTTGAGATAACTGAACTAGTGGAAACTGAAGTGAAGGCGCGAGTGAAGGAGGGATGTAAAGTGTTGGGTGCACTAAAGAGTGTAATGAGCTGTAGGACGTTGGGGATGGAAGCAAAGAGAGGGCTGTATGAGGGTGTTGTTGTCCCAACCGTGCTCTACGGAGCTGAGGCTTGGGGGGTGAGAGCAGAGGAGAGAAGAAGGTTGAATGTTTTCGAGATGAAATGTTTGAAGAGCATGGCTGGAGTAAC